>JANSTW010063231.1:0-33231 GCA_027564275.1 Diadocidia ferruginosa
AAAAAATTAGGTGGAAGATGAGGAAAAAAAAAAAAACACTGAATAATTTATGAAAAATTATTACTTTTTTGCCTAAGTTTAAAAAAAAATTAATTTAGATATTAAAATTCATATATTAAAAGAGTTTAAGAGTTGATAACAAAAAAAAAGTGTTTCTAATTAATTTATCCAGAGTTTCATGTAAAACTAGCATATAGAAATGACACTTTCTTCAAGAAAGGCACGAAGCGAGAACATTTTCTGTAAGGAAGCATTTTAAATTCGAAGTTTTATATTCTATTTAATAATGCACTCATCTCACACCACATACTCTTGTCTCGAAGTGAGAAAAATTATGTGAGAAAAGAAAAAAGGTTTTTAGCTTAAGTCAGTCAGTCCCATTACAGTCAGTTAGCCCACAGTCAGTCAGACCCACAGTCGGTAAGCTCACAGTAAGTCAGTCCCATATAGTTACAAAATAATATATTCACAAAAGAAAAATCTTTACATTGAAATTAGTTTTATCGAATTTCATTATCGCAGAATTAGTTTATATATCCCTATTTATGTGCCCGCATCAAAGAAGCACCACAATAAATCATTTTTATTGCCATTTTATAGACGCGCAGAGTTGTAAAGCTATAAAAAGCATATAAAAATATAGATTGGTCAACAAAGCACGTATTTTGGATTTAAAATCAATTAAAAAAATTGTCAAGTGCTTTGCAATATATCGTAGGTATAGGTAGTTGTTGGCGGATTAGTTTGATTATTATTATAACGTACAATTTAATTATTAGTAGTAGATAAGCAAATTGAAATAATCAAATTGTAAGAAACAAGATCATAAAACTTATCTAATTTTTTTATGTGAATTTGTCATATAACATTGCATAATGAAAATATATTTTTTGTAATTTTTTTTACTTTAGGCATTTTTTTTTTCAACTACGTAAACTGAAAAATCTAAAAATTTTAAATATTATCCCTAAAATCGTATGTGATTCGTGGGTCATATTTGATCCACATGATAAATTTAATAAATAAAACTAAGAACTATGCCATTTTTTGGAAAAATATTATAATTTATTTATTTTAAGCTATTAAATACCTTTAAAATCAAAATTGGTCATTTATAACATATATATTATATATGTTAAATTTAAAATGTTATATATTTTATAAAAAAAAATTATAAAAAACTATAAAATTGAGTCATTAAATTGAACCACTATAAACTATCAATATTGGGTCATTTATGACCCGCGAAAAGCATATAAGGGTTAATTTTATAAATTTTATTCCTTAAAATTGTCACATTAAATTATTTTTAAATTGTAAAAAAAAATGTCCATTACCACCGGCATTAAAGTTATAATTCATTGAAGTTGCTGCATTCATGTTATCCATAATGTATGATATGCTTGTACAGTATAACTCTAGATAATTTTATTAAATTGCATCAAAATAACTATAATTAACCGATAAAAAATTAATATATAATTAATTTAAATTAATAATAATACGAATTAAGATTAAAGGATTTATTTTTTTGTAATTATAAACCGTATGTAGTTATAAACCGCAATAGAATTATAAATATTTTTTTCACAACACTTTATACACACAATATTTTACATAAGTCTATAAAATATGCTCAGAATAATGTATAGAAACATATTTAAAAAAAAAATTAATATTAAAAATATATAAACACGTCTTAACTATTAGATAAGTTGGACGTGTAGTATGCGACAGTCGACAAGAAATTAAAACACAGAACAGTGAACGCGAACATATTGCCTATTAGTTTTCTTGATATAAGACGCTGGCCGCGCTGCGTACAGCTGAGCTATATGGATGGAAGAACTGGCTTAGACTAAATCTTGTTTTAATTTTTTTGCTATCTAACTTTATTTTATATATATAATGTTGATTATTATTTAATAATATTATGGAAAAACATGAAAATAACAAAAACAACTTTATGTGTATGTAGAAATGTGTGTATAGGCGCGCTGCTGATTATATTAAAAAAGAACATTTTTTTCTTCAAATAAAAAAAAAACGAGCAATAATGCATAAATATATAAAACAACCGTATTTATTATTAAGGGTCAAACAAACGAGACTATATAGTCATATGAGAATTGGTTCCATATATTCGTAAACTATATTTTTTTAAAGGATGTTGAACCATTTTTTTTGTATTATCGCAATATATAGGTGAGAAATTTTTTACACAATGCCATATTGTATGGAGTCGGAAGTGATGTTTGATTTTTGAAGTTTTTTTATCTTAAAGATAAATTGTTATAAAAAAATACCTCGCTCAAAATATTAAAAAAAAACTAACTCAATGATTTCACGCATTTTAATTTGATATTATGCCCGCGAATCTATTAAATTTTCAAAAACATTACAGGCTGGCCACTTATATTTAAAAAAAATGTTAAGAAAAAAAAGATAAAAATATATGAGTGGTCAGTCTGCATATACCAATTCATGACAAATTTGATATCAAATTTCATAATACACTATGCAAATAAAATCTGTGTAAAAATATCCCACAGTTAGTCAGTCCCAGTCAGTCAGTTCGACAGTCAGTCAGTTCCACAGTTAGTCAGTCCCTCAGTCAGTCATTCCTAAGTTAGTTAGTCCCACAGTCAGTCAGTTCGACAGTTAGTCAGTCCTACAGTCAGTCAGTTCGACAGTCCCACAGTCAGTCAGATCCACAGGCCAAAATCCCTATTTGTGTAAAAAAATCGAAATTCCCTTTGTTTTATTATTGGTATTACACAGGAAAGTGTAATAAAATAATTGATCAAAAAGCATGTGCTAAAATTATCCGTTCTGTGTAAAATAACAACTTTTTGTGTAATTTTGAATTACCGGTGTTAATTATGCTCGGGTCTGTGAGTAATACAAAAAAAGGTTAACAATTATTTGCTGTGTAAAAATAGAAACGACTTTTCTAAAATTATGCTTTTTTACATAGCCAAATATTTTCGTTTCGTGTCTACACTGCAAATAAAATGTGTAAAAACACACAGAGCCGCGCATCCATTCTCGTACGCGGCACAGTGTAAAAATCTGTATACAAAAAATGTTACATAGGCAATTCCTGTGTAATATTTACACAGATAATAATTTAGTAATTTATCACAGAAAAGTGTTTTTCTTTAAAAAGTCGGTGTATTTTTTTTATTTATTCGCAAGGAGGTGAAAAATATTCACAATAAAAATAAAGTGATAAATTACACAGGCATGTGTACATTATATTTAACACAGAACTGCGATAATTAACAATAGAAAGTTGTAGTAATACATTATGCCTTAGTTTATTTTTTTACAAAAAATTGTGGTAAATATTGATGAAATTAACACAGATCCGTGTAATTTTATAATTCGAAAGTGTTATTTTACAGTCAATTTATCTTTCAAACACTTATTTCATTATTTATAAAAAAAACATTTTAATTAAAATATAAGTAATTAGATTTTTTTTTTATAAATAATAAATGAAGTCCATCATGTTCCAATATAATAATAACACAATGTCGAAGTTTTTACATTTCCCTGGTTCAGGTCTTATATTTATTTGTTTTGATGTAGCAAATTATAAGATAAATAATAATTTTTCACCGATCTGGTAATTTTTGAACAGGATAACGTTGGTAAAAAACAACATTCTGTGTATTTTTTAAATACACGCCTAAATCGTTTTTATACATTTATCTGTGAAAATTTACACAGAAAAAGCAATTTTAAATTATGCACCTTCTGTGTAATTAAACACAGACAGTCAAAGTTTACACCGGTAAACACAGAAAGGAAATTTCCAGTGTAAATTTAAACTTCTTGCACTTTTCTGTGTATTATTGGTATTTCACAGAAAGGTGTAAAAAAATTATTGCTCAGAAAGGGTAAAAAATTCTCCCTTTTGTTTAAAATTTCACCTTTCTGTGTAATTTTGATTTGCCTGTGTTATTTATGAGCGTATCTGTGTAAAAATAAATACACAGAAGGTGTAAAATTATTTGCAGTGTAAGCCGCATAATATATATAGTTACGCAATACGCATAATATGTTATTTTGTAATACGCATAATCGATCATATTTAATGCGAATTGCATTATAGAAAATATCTTGACTTTAGTTATTTTGTCTACTTGCATATCTATTTAAATACATATATATATAAACTAGTAAAAAGCCCTTCAATAAAGGAGATAAAAATGAACCGCACAAAAATTAATATTATACTAAACTAAACAGCAACACTTAATTCAGCCATGTTTTTTTACGATAGTGTACAAAATTTTCGCAATTTTTTTTTTGATTGTTTACATTTTACCGATTTTCGCTTTATTATTTTGACAGATTTAGCAAAAAAAAAAATTTCGCTGAAGCTTACACTACTACGACTATATGAATATAGTTCCTTTTTTGGCCACTTGTAGCATAATTTAAAAATTTTCAAGAAAAAATATTTGTGCATACTAAGTGTCTTTTCTTATATTTTGTTTTAATTCTACGATTAAACGATCAAAGACAATCGATTGAAACAATCAACTCGCACCATGCTTGCCATGATTGTTTTTTTTTTAGAAAAAATGTGCATGCCCGGTGCGTTGGAGGATTGTGACTATTAATACATATCGATGTGGTTTATGATCGAATGTAATTCAAAATATCATATAATATTAAATAAGTAGGTAGATTAGGAGTTTTGAAAGGGCAGCTCAGATTTCTGCAACAGATAATTTTTTATATCTTTTTCACAAGAATTATATGTTAGACATTGTCTAAAAATTAAAGTAAATTTGTCTTGCAAACAAATATAACAATAAAATAAAACTGATCATTATTACCGCGCCGTTATACGAGTAGATTGAAAAGAAATTTAAATATTTTCCAATTTTATTATTTAAATATTTATATGGAATAAAAAAAAATCAGTGATGGAAACTGGGAAATAATCTTGTTACGCGTTACAATTATTTTGTTACACGAAATAATACAAATTTTATTGTTACGTTTCCATAACACTATATATGTGGAAATATAAATAGAAAAAAAATTATATCCAAAAATTAAATGCAATATGATTTTGAAAAATGGACAAAATCATATCAGAAAAATAACAACGAAACAAAATTATAAAATAAAATATTTTGTGCAAAAAATAACGAAAAAATATTTTGTATGTTACACTTACGTTACATTATATAAGCTTTTTTTTTATTATTTATTCAAAAATGTTTTGTGTTACACTTACGTTACATTATTGTATAAGCTTTTTTATTATTTATTGACCCAGATTAAAATTTTCGAGGATGGTCAATTAAACAAGCTTATAACGGTATTTTACAATCTTGAAATTTCGTTACCTGTTAAAAAAAAATATTTCGTAACGTAACAATTACGATATTTTTAACAATTTAGTTTACAAAAAAATTGTTATTCGAGTTACGTAACAATAACGGTATATTCCAACACTGTAAAAGGATTGACACATTGAAGGATTGCGCGCAGAGATCAAGAAACAATATGTGAAAGCTATATGTATAAGCAGCATGTTAAATATATATTAAAATTTTATGGGCACATATTATATATACAACAAATTGTGTGACAAATAAAAAATTATGAAAAGGTTGTGTTGTTGTAAATTATCCGCAAATAAATCTTTCTATGTGCTAAAATTAACTATCCTATTTAATTTATAGAATCCAGACACTTTTGACACATTTTGTGTAGGTATATTATATGTATAAGCGAGCAATAACATTTTTGTAATCATATTATGCTAAACAATATAAATATCATTTGATTGTAATTTCTTGTTTGTTCTTACAGCAGACTGTGTTAAAAGTGCTCCAGTATTATTTAAAAATTGTATTTCTTATATAGTCTTGATTTTACAATAAAAAACTTTTCTTATTTCTTGATATGTCATTTAAGGTCATTAGTCGTAAGTTAAAAAATATCACATGAAAAGGCCTGTTATATTACAATAGTAAAAAAAGTTCGTATTTAAATTATTTAAGTCATGGAAGTCATATCGTAACAATTTTACATGTAAGTCATATAAAAGTCAAGCAGAAGTAAAATGGAAGCCATGTTCAGATAACATGAAAGTCATATAATAAGAAGCTCCATCACTTGTATATTACTTCCACATGACTTCTGAATGTTTGGTATAAATTATATTGAGGTCAATTATGTGTGATGGATGTCATAGAATTTATATGTGAGTCATGTAAGGTATATCGATATGGAAGTCATATGATAATGTGGAAGTCATAATGAATTAATATATGAAATACATTTCGAAGTAATATGGAAGTAATGAGTCATGGAAGTCGTATGGATTAGGTTATGCGGAAGTCATATAGAAGCCTTTTTTTTGCCATTGAAGTCGTGAATGGCTCATCAAAGTCATATAGCAGTTATATGTTAGTCATGAATATCATATCCATATGGAAGTCATATGTTAATGTGGAAGTCATGCACAAATAATGTAGAAGTCGTAAGGAAGTCATGTATATAGTATAGTTTAAGTTATTTAGAAGTCATTTATTGTTATTAAAGTCGTGAATGTCTCATGAAAGTCATAGAATTTATGTCATGAAAGTTATATCTATGTGGAAGCCATAAAGCTTTGATAAAACAGCTATGACCTTCATCACTTCCATAGATATGACTTAAATATTACAGTTAATTCAAGATGACCTCCTTATGACTGCACGTTATGTAGAATTGATATGAAACTAATATGGAAATCATATATATATGGAAGTGGTGAAGGTCATGGATGTTTTATTGAAGTCATTTTTGTCATTGAAGTAGTTAATGTAAGTTATATGTTATTCATGAAATTCATATTCACATTGAAGCCATATTTTATTGTCTAAGTCATGTGGAACGTGAAAGTCAAGTGGAATTCATATGAAAATCATGTAGAAGTTATATCGAAGTTATATATGAAAGTGATGAAGGTCATATAAGTTGCATGGATTTTAATATATAGAAGCCATATGGAAGTCATGTCATATATGTTATATGTTAGTCATGGATGGAAGTTGTAAACATATGGTCTTAAAATGGCATATGTTATTGTGTAAGTCATAAGGAAGTCATGTAAAATTATTAAAAAAGAAAAGTGGGAGTCAAATATGGAAGTGATAAGAGTCATGGATGTTTTATGGAAGTCGTATGCATTAAGTTATATGGAGCCATATTGAAATCATTTGTATGTCATGGAAGTCATAGAAATTATATGTTAGTTTGTCATGCAAGTCATATTGAACGATGAAAATTTGTCATTATTTTTTTGTTTGTTAATTGAATCGAAAGCCTTTGTAAAATCTAATAAAACCAATAAATTGAATTTTTTTGAAGTCATCTCTTAATCTCTTTTACATCATAATTATCAAAATTTACTCAAAATACGGATTATTAACCAGCGAGCAATGATTAAAAATTACTTTTTCTATACGTGAAAGTAAAACATTTTCAAACAAAAACAGTTCATAAAATAAATTAAAATGAAAACCACAATTTAATCTGCTTTAATTGCTTTTAACCTATTTTATAGGTTAAATTACTAAATCTTAGAATTTATTTTTATTTTATTTTTTTAGTGTAGAAAGATTATAATAAATAGAAAAATTAAATTGAATATTAAATTTCTATCTAATATGTTATTACCTTTCAATCTGATAATAAAAAGCAATAAAAAAACTTATTTTTTACAAAAGGTGTGTTATGATATAGTTAGGTATAAGGATTACAGCTGCGTATATTTTTATTGGTTAATAATAAAATTTTACGATGCTCTTATAATGAATGACCAACGATTATCATTATTAACCACATTATTGATAATCCTTTCGATTTTTATAGCCTTTTCTACAAAAAATTAGCATGTTCATTTATATAAAGTGCGTATTTTAGGTATAAAACTATACGCAGACATGACTTTTAATTATCAAGTTTTATTTAGTTCAGGTGTGTAAAATGTTTGATAAAATCCTAATAAAAAACAACAACTGTATTATATATATATATGTTGAAAGATATTTTTGTATTGTATGGGATTAAAGATGTTCGATTTTTATTTAATTAGTAATAATCGTTAAAAAATTTATGATTTTTTTTTTAATTTATAAAATCTTTAAATTAAAAAAAATAATTGAAATCTTGAGGAAGCTTGTTTTTACTTTTATTATACTGTCGTGCCCCGTTCCGCAGGTCCTACATCAACATAAAACTCCTTCAAATAAAACTCCGCAATCAAATCGTACTTTCTATCGTTATGTTTATTGTCATAATAATTTATATCTTATATCTACTTTTGGATTCGGTGATTGTTTTATACCGTTTGCCCTTTCCTTGTTAGTATAATATTTTTTAGGGAATCAAAATCATATTTTATGTTCTTTATCTTATCTTATATTTGTGTTAATTTAGTGAAAGCAAAAAATGTTCACGTGTCCTAGAACAACTAGAAACATTTTTTCTATTCACTTAACACTTATGTATTATTATTTTCCATCATCTACAATTATATATATTAATAAGTTCTTTTCTTTTCAGCGACTTAAAATGTATTGCCACTAATGCTGGTGTTACTACTGCCTTTATACCCCAAACACTGAATAATTATAATATTCCTATTATTATTAAACAATAATAAGTATGCGAGCTATCTAATTATTATTAGATCATATTCCCTTAATAAATATAATAAGGAATTCGTTCTATGTTGAACGTTAACGACTGCGTAAAGTGCAAAACTAGACCAACCGTTAACTGGTATAGACATAGAAAGGAGCGAAAGGGGAAGCTCCCATACAAGTAGCTTGATACAAAGGAGGAAAATGAAGTACACAAATATAAATTTTAGATATGCAATACGAAATTGAAATTTGAAAGGGATATTTTTTTAATGTTCTTATTATTTTGAACAAAAGTCAATATAAGTTTTTTCTCTATATCGTGTGATAATGGTAACAGATTTTTTTTTATATTTTCTTTCGAGTTATAATTAATTTTTTATTGAATACAATTTTTTAATTATAAGGATTACTGCGTATACTTACATATTAAATCAAATAATTCGCTGTCGTACAGCATTACATATATATAGGGTAGCTAGGGGATGTTTATAGACACTGCACTTTTTTTATTTTTATTTAAATTAAAAAAAAAAACTATTTTAGTATTTTTTTTTGTAAAAAAAAGCAAGTTAATAATTTTGTTTTATAAGAAAATTTTAAATGTTATAAAATTTTCCAGATAATTTTCTCGAATTAGCAGTCTTATATATTACAGTTTTTTTAAAACCAAATATTTTTATTTTAAATACAAATTTTTAAGTTTTAAATTAATAAGAAAAATTGAAAGTTTTTATTAATAAACTATATAAGACTTGACTTGACTTGATAAAATTATCTAGAAAATTTCCATTCAAATCGTTCGATAATAATTTATTGCAAAAAAAAACAACGTAAACAATTAACAAATTAAAATAAGTTAAAACAAAACTTGCTCTTATATACATAGTCTCAAAATATCCCCTAATTACCTTATAAATATTTAGAAAATTTAAAAATTAAATTTTCCAAAAAAAAACCACACTCTATTATATAGTTACTACGCACCAACCATCTATATACAACGTAATTTTATTGGTCCGCAAAAAAGGGTCTATATATGCAAAATTTTCGAAACGAGCAAAAAAATGGCACGTTTTCGTTTCCGTTTTAATTTATCCAAAATAATACAAATTATTTTTAAATTAAAAAAAAAATAATTACGTATTTTTTGTATTCGATTAAGAAATAACAAAAGCAAGTATATATATACAGATCGAGGTTCAAAATAAACTAAATTTTAAAATTAGTTACAAAACAATTTTAAGTTCATATCATAATATCGTCGGGTAATTCGCATCTATCTATATCTAGTTATAGGTCGATATAAAATGGAAAATATTCATAATATTATGCGTATGTTTTATCGCAGACTTTGGCGAACAAATAGAGAAAAATATTGTCAAATCAATTTTTATGAATACAAATTAAATTGGTTTGACGCGTTTTTCGATATTTTATCTCTATATACGGAGGTGTATAGACTGTATCCATACTATATAGTCTATAATAAATGTGGAAATGAATCGAGTTTATATATCTTTGTAGGATACAAACATGTGTGTTTATAATAAACAAATGTTTAATTTTATTTGGAATTGTATAATTTGAAAATTGGTGCTGCGGTTTTTTTTTTCAATTTCTGTGTACGCTTTAATCGGAAAAGATCATTAGCATTATGCAAACAGAGCGAAATTCGGAAGGAAAACGACAATTTTTCAATTTTTATAGCAAAATGTTAATGAATTATTTATTAATGATAATTTCTTTCAATTCATTTTAACGTCAATATTTTTGAATAATTACAGATCGCCGAACGATATGATGACTTCAAGAAAAAATAATTTATATTAATTTATAATTTTCCTGCAACAATCCTAACGTTCGATTTGTATTAAATGTGACCTTTCAAAGGCATTTGAAAAAAAGAAATGTCCTACCTATACAAATTGGCATCCCTTGTGGGGAATGTTTATACAAAGTATTAAGAATTTTGTTACTTGAGAAATGTTTATTGTTGAGTTGGACCAGAATTTTTGATTTGTTTGAAATTTTGAAAGTCAGGGGCCCTAGGCATTTGCCTAAGTGGGTAGATACAATCACTACAGTATTAATAATAATAATTTCCAGATCGAATATTTATGAAATTATTGATTATATGGACGAATCAAGCCAATATAATAATTATATGCAACTAAATTATACAATTAAATAAAGTACGCTAAATTACCCACTAATTATCGCACAGTTTAGTTTTTTTAAACAAAAAAATTACAATTAACTTATTAAATTTTGTAGTTTTTTTTGCAATTTTTAATTGAACATATACAAAATTGTGATTTAATTTTTTCTTAAATATTTTATATATGCGCCGCGTGTTATAAATTAATGTCATTGGGTGTAATAATTGATCAAAAACGCATAGAATGTAATTAGCTTACAATATATGTAGGTACACTATGACAATAAAGTATTGAGATTTATTTATTTCGGATAAAAATCTTATATTTTTATTAGTACGTAATATTTGATTTATATATTTTTATTTACCATTATTATCAATCAAACCTTTTCATATCATTTTCAAAAATAAGTTATATCCGAATGCTTATTATTTTTAAATAATTTTACGAGGAATCCGAGTGGTTTTTATAAAAAATCTAGAAAATTCGAATTTTTCCGTTTTTTTTATCAGTTTTAGGACATCATTAAAATAAATCGTTATTAAAATTAAGTAAATCTTTTCTAAATTCAGGTCATAATTTTTAACTTACATGTGGAAGTCCTGGAACAACAAGGGGGTAATCACTTAAAAAATATTTGTCCCACTGACTTCCGTATTGAAATGACTTCCATGACTTTTACATGACTTTTATCTGACTTCTATATGACTTCCATATGACTTCCACTTGAATTCCGTATGACTTCCATGATATCTTCCATATGACATCCACATGACTTCCATCGAGGTTGTCCCAGGACTTCCACATGTCAGTAACCCTCGTGGAACAACCTCTATGGAAGTCATATGGAAGTCATGTGGCAGTCATGGAAGTCAGTGGGTCAAATATTTTTCAAGTGATTACCCTCTCGTAATTTTCATAATAGAATTTGAAGATTGTTTTTTCTTATTTTATAAAGATTTTGTCAATTTTTTTAATTCTTTCTACTTACTTGACACACAGTGTTCACTCTGTACACCCTAAACGCACTTAATTGATCGATTTTTTTATATTTATGTACAATTATAATGCGTGCATACAATTTATTAATAAAGTTTAGAAAAAAATATATCAACAAACTGCGCTTACCTTTATATGTGCATGCAGCACGAGCAAATGCATGTCATTCAAATTAAATTTTATTACCAAATCTAATTAAATCTATAATTTTTATAAATTAATTGGACATTTATACATTATGAGCAGGTAAAAATGTAATTAAAATTAAGAAATGCGCTGGCGCACTTATTATGCAAATTAAAACTTTGACAATATTTTATGGACATTTAATATCTATTTTGAAATTAAACATGTAAAATTGTCACACACAAAAAATGCCAGATTAATGTAAGCGACATTTGAAGAGAAATTGTTTCGATTGATTGAAAGTCATCTTGGACTGTGGTACTGGGACATAAAAAAAATCCTTAGCAGGTCTCACAGTCAGTCAGGTACACTACCAGTCAGTCGCAAAGTCAATCAGTCTCAGACTCAGTCAGACCTGACTGGGAAGTCATGCAGCCTTGAAAGTCATAGGAAAAAATTGTCTGATTGATTGGAAGTCATATTTATATAAAAATCTTAAAATTTTTATGGAAGTCTTGGAAATAGTAAAAAAAAGTATGATTGATTGATTGGAAGACTGGGAAGCATTATGGAAATCTTGAAAGTCATATAGGAAAAAAAATCTAATTGATTGGAAGTCATATGAAAATTTGGTCAGTCTTGGAATTATTATAGAAGTCTTGAAAATTAAAAGTATTATGGAAGTCATGGAAAAAAAGTCATACAGGAAAAAACAACCCTGATTGATTGGGAGTCATATGGAAATTTTGGCAGTCTTGTCATTTTTATGGAAGTATTAGATAAAGTAAATAAAAATATGATTGATTGGAAGACTGAGAAGCTCGCTGAGAAGCATTATGGAAGTCATGAAAGTCATAGGAAAAAAAACCTGATTGATTTGAAATCATATAGAAATTTTGGCAGTTTTGGAATTATTATGGAAATCTTGAAAATTTTAAGTATTATGGAAGTCATGAAAAAAAATAGTCTGATGATTGATTGGAAGTCATCCAGTCTTGAAAATCATATAGGAAAAAACAACTCTGATTGATGGAAGTCATTAAAATGTTGAAATTTTTATAGAAGTCCTAGAAATAGTAAAAAAAATAGTTTGATTGATTGGAAGACTGGGAAGCATTATGGAAGTCTTGAACGCCATAGGAAAAATAGCCTGATTGATTGGAAGTCATATGGAAATTTTGGAAGTATTGGAATTATTATGGAAGTCTTGAAATTCATAGGAAACAAAATTGACTGATTGATTGGAAGTCATTATAAATCTTGAAATATTTATGGAAGTCTAAGAAATAGTAAAAAAGTATGATTGATTGGAAGACGGGAAAGCATTATGGAAGTCTTGAAAGTCATATAGGAAAAAAACCTGATTGATTGGAAGTCAAATGGAAATTTTTGGCATTCTTGGTATTATTATGGAATTCTTGAAAATTTAAATTAGTTATTATTGGAAAAAATAGTCTGATTGGAAGACATAATTATGGAAATCTTGAAATCATTACTTTTTCTTGGAAATCAAGAAAAACATATTTGATTATTTGGAAGTCACATAAAAATCTTGGAAATCTTGGAATTTTAATGGAAGTCATGAAAAAATAAAGTGTTTGAAAAAAAAAGTAATTTAATAAAATTGTATATTAACATGTCGCTAACACCAATCTGGTATTTTTGACAAAAACAAATAAATTTTAATATTTTTCTAAAAATATGTTCCAATAGAGAAAAAACTTGGAATGATATGAAAATTTTTAGGCAGTAAAATGTTTCCACAAAGTAAAAGCAATATGTAAAAATGAAAACCTTATAATTAAAATATGAAAAAAAAAACAAACAAAAAGAAAAACCACACACAAACTATGTACAAAAAATAAACGCAAAACAAGGAAAATATTTAATTGTGAAATGAAAAATTTACATTATTATCGATGAAATTTTCCAGGAACTGCACAGCTGGAGTGGGAACGAAATGTATATGTGCGTGCCGTGCAGCAGGATTGCTGCATAGTGACTATAAATGTGTGTTATTATATAAAATGTACATAAATAAATGATAAACTCGGTATAATTAAATTTTGAAATTGCATTTTTTAATGTAAGAAAATTATAGGTAAAGAATAAATTGTGTCCAATAGCAAATATGTCATAGGAAAAACTGTGGACACCAAAACATATTGTGACGATTTTTTTTGTTTTAGTTACATTTGAGTTAGAACAATTTTTTGGATTACAAACAATATAATTATATTGAACAGAACAAAGTTTATGCGTGTTTTTTAACATACGCTTACCATTTTTGCGATTAAAAAACGTATTTACGGAGTTTGCTCAAAGAAAAGTCCAAAAAGTTTGTATAGTTGTAATAATTAGGATAGTTTCTCGTTTGTAACAATTTATACAATTGGTTGGCACTTTAATATTTTTGCTTATATTATTTTCTATATTGAAAAATTAAAAAAATTGTGAGCTATATTTTTCATATATTGTTGAATTTTAAATAAAATCTAGAAAATAAAAAAAAAAAAATCTTCGTTCTCTTAGATCCTCTCAGAAAGCTTGGCAAGGTTTCCACAGAACATTTTTTCGAAGAGTTTGTGGTGTTTCATTATTTACCTATTAGAATTTTTATGGAAACCTTAAAAAATAGTTTCATTGATTGGAAGGCAAATACAAATCTTGGAAGTCTTGAAATTTTCATGGAAGTCTTGGAAGCATTATTCACGAGGAGGAAACTAGCAAAAATTGTTGTCCCATGATTTCTGATTTCCGAAAATGATTTCTGATATCTGAAATGATTTCCATGATTGTCCAAATGATTTCTTATTTCCGAAAATGTTTTTGATATCTAAAATGATTTCTGATTTCCGAAATGATTTCCGTGATTTCCGAAAATGATTTCTTATTTCCGAAATGATTTCCGTGATTTACAAATATGATTTCTGATTTTCGAAAATGATTTCTGATTTCCGTGATTTCTGATTAATTTCCGAATGATATCTGATTTCCGTGATTTCTGATTAATTTCCGAAAATTATTTTTGATTTCCGAAAATAATTTGCGATTTCCGAAAATGATTTCTGGTTTCCTAAAATTATTTCTGATTTCCGTGATTTCCAAAAATGATTTCTGATTTCCGAATAATTTTCGATCATGAAAAAAATACTTTTATAATTGGAAGTAACAGACAAATCTTGGAAGTACCATCGAATTCTTGGAAGCATTATTCAAATCTTGGAGGTCATCGGGTAAATATACTGATTGATTGGAAGTCATGTGAAAAACTTTGAAATTTGAGAATTATAATGAAGGTCTTGGAATTTATGGAAGTAGACTTGGAAGTCTTGGAAAAAATAGTTTGTTTAATTGGAAGTCATATGAAAATCTGGGAAGCTATTTGGAAGTCTTGGAATTATTAAGGACATTTCGGGAAAAAAGTCAGACTGATTAGAAGTCATATGGAAATCTTAGAATTTTGATAGAAGTTTTGAAAATTATAAAAAAAAATAGTTTTACTGATTAAAAGTCTTGGCAATTACATGTAATTCATGAAAGAAAGTCGTGGATAAAAATTTTCTTATAGATTGGCAAATATATGTCAAACTTGGAAGTTTTGGAATTATTATGGAAGTCTAACAAAATCATCATTCTCTCGACTCTATAAGAATTGCAGCTTTGTATACGGAAAGTATCACCCGAATCTCGCAGATCAAAGTTCAATTAAAAATGATGATTCCCTGAGTGAATGTTGTTGTTGTTGTCATCAACAAAATACAATTTCTTAGAATTTCTATTGCCAAAAAACAAAAATTCTATGAATCATTTTAATTTCTAAATACCCAGAGGAATTTATATGAACAAAAAAAAATTCTCCTCCAAAAATAACAAAAATTTGCAATCGGAAAAAAAAATTTCGCTTATCATATCATATTTGATAAGAACCGCAGCCAAAAAAAAAATTGTTGTGAATAATTCCAATAAAAAGGTTGCGCCTACAAAATAATAAAATGCGTATATTATGATGCATTGCTTAGAAGCAATTGATTACAAAAAGTTCGCCCCCATTTTGACAAACGAATAATGTCTAGCTCAAAGCAACCCCATTTTTTTTTGTCAATATTATAAATGCAGCCATGAACGTACCTGTAAATCTCGCGTATCTCAAAATAAAATAATATTTTTGTAATTTTCTGTAAAAAAACCCCAAAATAGGCAGTGCTTCCTTGAATAATAATAATGTACGCGCGCGGAGTCTCTTGGTGAATAATTTTTTTGGCGTCCGATCGAACTATAAAATTTGTACAGAAGAGAAAAATCGTATTGACACGGGCGACGGCGACACAATGTCTACGTTCAATTTGTGGCCACAGAACGAATGGAAAACAAAATAAATTTATGAAAATTCACTTACCCACGCAATTAGTTGATGAAATTAATTAGATTTTCACTGCAAACACTTCGCTAATGGGGTAAATTGGCTCAGAAAAGTTTTGTTTTTATCATGTCGCTTCTGAATGTAACACTTTTTAATGCTTTTTTATGATGATTGCAGCGATGTTGTCCGAGAAGCACTAAAATGCGATAGTTTAACTTTTCCAAGATGGCGTACAGTTGCTGCGAATTCGCCGGGCGAAAATTTTGTTTAAAAAAATGCATTTTTGGCGCTACACAAATGTCAAAACTGTCAAATTTTTAGCGCGAAATGTACAGTGTACTAGATTTTAATTTTTCTTGGAGGGATCGAGACATCGAGACGCACATACCAAACAAGATTTGCGATATTTTTATTTTGCAATAAAAAAACGTGGTTTCTAGCAAATTGCGTTTTTGTGAGTTAAATTAATTTAATTTCAATAAAATTGTACAATATTTAGTGGGTAAAGTGTAAAGTTGATCAAAGAGGAGCGAATCACCATTGGTGGGTTTGATCGAAAGAAAAAAACTAGCGAATCTTATAACCTAAAAGGCAGTGTGGGCAAAATGTCCGTAATAACATCCAGTAAAAGGCAATCAATTCTGAAGGATTATGTTGCAACAAATCGAGACCTATCAAAGTCAGTCAACCGAGTTACATTTGCTTTGTTTCGTGACAAAAACCTGCGTTCAATTTTGCGGGATCCGACCATAGCGGAGAACAAACGGTCCTACGATGAATATTTGACACTGGTCAAAGATGACGAAATAAGTGAGCGAGATTTTCTGAATGTTATTCAGGAGTGTCGAGAATGCATTTGTCTGCTAAAGCCAAAATTTTCCCTCTTTGTGGAGGCTTTACTGTCCATGAATTGGTTTGTGCGTAGCGACACAGTCGTTCTAGAGTATCAGAAGTTCCTAATAGATTTACTGTCTGCTCACAATAAATACACACAGTTTGCTGTGAACTCATTGGTAAAACTGTGGTTGCCACTGGACAACGATCAACTGGAATGGAAATTGGGCGTTCCGTCGGAACGGAAACAAAATCTATTGCAATATGTACACGAGACAATAAACGTCATTATGGACGTTATTCCACTGGCACAATATTCGGTCATGTATAGCATCAGATGTAAGTTTCCCTATCAAACTCGATCGCCCTTTGTAATAGCTGGCTTTGTCTACAACTTGTTTTGGTTTTCGAAATATCGATCGGCGCTCAATGATGAAATCTTCTATTTGCTGCTAAAAGAGTAAGGCATTTTGACCAGACTGTTTTTGGTAATTTTTAATTATATTTTTTTTAGACTTATCGTAATCGACGTGAATTGTCCGCGCAGTCAAATTGATGAAGCTGAATGCAATGACAACGCCTTCGACGATGACCAGGAAATGTTTCCCATGGACAAGATACAGGATGACATGGGTAAGATCTATTTTACATATAGTCTTCTTATGTTCCTCTCTGAAAAACACCTGGGAACTACACCGCAGAACAAGTTGTTGTGCAACTTTTTCTAATATCTCCTCTATAGTTGCGCAACAAGTTGCTCTGGTGTTGTTCCTAGGTTCAAGACTTCCATAGGTGATTACCCCCCTAGTTGATTATTCTCAGAATTAAAATTTACGAACTTTTGCGCTTATTTAATTTTGATAAAAAAAAAACATTTTTCAGACGAATCCACAATGAAAGACCCAAAGGCCGAAGCACTGGACTTGTGTTTGGAACAATTTTTCAATTTTATCGATCGTTATCACAAAGAGAATGAACAAAATTTAAATAAGAAAACAATACACCACGACAATCTGCACCAATGGCTAATGAAACAATTCGAAAACATTATTCTGCCCACGCACAACAGTCATCACGTTCAATTTATTTATTTTTATTATTGTAGTTTAAAGGTATATATATATATAGTTCCTGCTGATGCGAGCCCTAATTTTATACAATTTTTCCACTTTTAGCCAATTATAGCTCATTCATTTCTGAAGATATGCTGGCAAAAGGCCAGCGATCCAAATGTTCCGACATTGGTGCGGCAGACGGCAGTCGGTTATATTGCCAGTATGGTGTCGCGAGCCGAATACATTGAACTGCCGTTAATTAAGAATATTCTGAAAGACTTGTGCGAATGGGCACACAAATATGTGCAGCGATGTGATTTAGGACAAAATATTAACTCAATTCGGGCGCATGCCGTATTCTATGCCGTGTGCCAGGCCGTTTTCTACATTATTTCGTTTCGCAGTCGAAGCTTAACGAAAAATAGCAAAGGTAAGAGTTGGTTTTCAACGAAAAGACAAGTAACAACAAATAGAAATGGGAAAAAAACTTTATATTTTTCGGTTATTTAAAAAAATTTATTGAAGCCCCCTCATCCTGAACTATCATCCCAAACCCAGAGTTTAAAATCATAAAAAAAATTGTCCGTCGATTCCACACTCAGTCAGTCAATTACTCCCACAGTCAGTCAGCTTGCTCGTCACCTGTGATGTCACACTGATTTCCAATAAATGAAAGTTCGTCACAGCATTGCTTATCAAGATTAGAGGATATAGTAGTTATTAGCTCCGAGCGTTTTTAATTCATTTTGGACCAATCGGTATAGACCATCGTGTCAAAGCCCTCCAGCTGAGTGTGACCCGTTGTTCACTGCTCTCTGGTTGGGGACTTGTATTAATTTTTGTTGTCCAAATATAATCTGGGAACTGAATAATCTTTGTTTGGGGGTTCGATATTGTTCCAACTAATAAAAATATTTAAGAGCTGCCGTCTGCCCAAAGCCCAGATTCTCTGATTCTGATTTCCAGCTGGCCCCACTTTTAATATGTATGTCAGTTGGAAGAAGGTGTACAATTAAATTCAAGGCCTCCGAGGGCATAGATTTCAAGACTTCCGTAACCTCAAGCATTGCACTGCGCTGAACCTTACCCAACTACGGTACGGTTATAGCCTTTTTCCACAGCTGACCACCATACCCATACGATAGAATAGGTCTTACTTATTATATATGGTCTTACATTGACCGTATAGATCCCTTGGAATAACCCCTAAATACTTAACTCTAGAGGATAGCATTCAGTGTGGTAACCTTCTGGAATTTTTTTTAGGTCGTTAATAACATACGGTTGGTCCCACAGTTAGTCGGTCCCAAGCTTTATCCTAGTCCTACAGTCGTCAGGAAAATCAAGATTTTTTGTAATTATATTTGAAAATAGTAAAAGCAAAAAACGTTAATGTGTAAACTTGTTTTCTACTTTCAGATTTAATCTTCCTTCAATCTCTCCAACTGTCCTCGTTGCTAACATCAAATTTAAATCCGCTTCACGTGTGCATACCGGCCGTTGCAACGGCTTTTGCCGGCGTAACACGTGCCCATCAATTGGCCTATTGTCACACAATACTCGAACGAAATGCTCGCAAAAAACTGGCCACAGTCTACTCAAATGACACAGCGATGCCCGAGGACACGCTAGACACATTCTTTCCCTTCGATCAGTATTTGCTGAAAAAGTCTGGCACCCGCATTGAACCGATCTATCGAGAGTATCAGGCAAGTGATGCCGAAGAACATACACCTTCGACGTCCAGCTGCAATAATGATGCGGACGTGCCTAAGAGGCGGCGACACATAAGCTCGTGTCGCACCGATGACATTGATGATTTTATTGTGGACAAAAAATTCAAAATCTCCGAACTATCGAAGAGCTTTGACCGAGACATGCAATTTAATTTTGGAACAACGTCCGGGTAAGCTCACACACTTCGTTCTTCCCATATATTATATAATTTATAAAACAAACTTGATTTTGTTTAGATTTTTCTATTTATGTTTAAAATAAAATGCCTTTTATTACAAAACGAAATAATCTCCCCTTTAAGACCAATTTACACTACGAGTTTTTCACATATGTCTCCTTATGATTTTGTCTAAAAAACAGACTTTGGGAACAAATTTTAAAATATTGTTTAACATTTTTTGCATTTACAATTTATTCAAATAAAAATTGATTTTTTTCAAAAAAAATAATGACAAGTCTATTTTTGGGACAGGAGCGACATATGGAAAAAAACGTGTAGTGTAAAATTGTGGCCATTAATTTGTGCATCGCTTCTGATGTGCCTTTAGATTACTACGAAAGTTAAATTTTCTATCGCAACCATCGCACGAATAGGACGTACTCTGCTTGTCGCTGTTGTGTAATCTGAAATAGTTGAAATTTCGGTTAAATTTTAATTATTCGTATCTTCTCGTCAAATAACACACTTACACACTATGCGCCTGCAACGATGCATTTTGCGTAAATGATTTATGGCAAATTTCACATGCAAACGATTTTTGTCTTGTATGAACAATGCTGTGACGTGCCAATAGACTGGCCTTTGTAAATGATTTGTTGCACACTTTACAGTCAAAGGAAACTATCGAGAAAACAAATTCAATAAATAAAAAGTTTCGAAAAAAACGTATGCCCTCAATTTACACTAGAATTTTTTTCACATACGTTAACTTAATTGTTTAAAAAAAAAAACAGTCGCTGAAGTGAATAAATATTTTAAACTTAGGAACAGGCTAATCGGTCAACGAAAATTGAATACTTTTGTAATATTATTCACTATCCTTCGTCACAGTGGGCGAAGGGTTAGTCTAGAAATAGTGAAACTCTTGTCGGTATATGAGTAAAAAGGGGTAATCACTTGAAAAATATTTCTCACACTGACTTCCATGACTTCCAAAGAGTTTGTCCCAGGACTTCCACATGTGAGTACCCCCTCGAAAAAACATCATATTTTTTAAGGCTCTGACGAAAGCTGAAGCCACAGGCGTAGGCTGAAGAGCCTGTTCCTAAATTTCAAATTTTTTAACATTTGTTAACGGTCGAAAAAAATATATTTTATTTTAAATTAATATTTTATTCCTCGATCAGTTCTTCAGCCACTCCGAAGATTGGAAGAACCGAAACAGTTTATAGGGTTTTTCTGTTACAATGTCTGATTTTTTTAAGCGAATGGGGAAACAACTTGTAGTGTAAATTGAGAGAAATAAGCACCTGAATGCTTTTGCACATGCAATTCGCGTAAGGTGAAGTTGTCAAATGTTTTGTCGCACAGTGGACACTCGTAGTTGCTGCTATGTTGAGTAGTTGGTGGTACACTGTCGTCTAATTGGACCTGGAAATTTGAGTGGAAAATATTTTAATCTGAAATTTATAGTTTTCTTCTATTTGGCAGGCTCTCTCGACCAAATTTGTGGGACTTACTGCGAGCTGGGATTGACTGAGTGTGAGACTAAGTTTTAGAATGAATGAACTGTAGAACTGTCTGAGTGTAAGAATGACTGATTATGGGACTAATCAACTGTAAGACTGGGAATAAATTGTGAAATTGACTAACTGTGGGACTGTGGGAAACAGAGGTTATGGGGCATGTTGAACGACAAAAATATACAATAATACGAGAGGGAAACCACTAGCAAAAATGTTGTCCCATGATTTCCGAAATGATTTCTGATTTCCGAAAATAATTTCTGAAATGATTTCCAAAAATGATTTCTGATTTCTGATTTCCGTGATTTCCGAAAATGATTTCAAATTTCTTAAAATGATTTCTAATAAATAACTAAAATCAAGTACAATAACCTAATTGGTCGAGCACGAGCCTGTTTAAATCAATAATAAAATGTCGTAGTACTTTATTTACGTCAGCTGCAACCGATTTTTTGTCTGCATTAACCGTTTCATTGCATGCATTCACCAATTCCATGATGGGCAAAAGTTTTCCCTTTTCTTTGCGTGTTTTAACGAGCTTCGGGTCAATGCCACCGCGTCGCTGACTCTCGCGCACGTGAACCTCTTGATGTTTCTGCTTCTGCCCCGATGTGCGGAATGTTAGCGAACAAAAGTCACATTTGTATGGTTTTAGGCCGCTGTGAATGCGCATGTGAACGCTTAGGCTGCTCTTAGTTGCAAACGCATTCCAGCAGATGTGACATGGCAGCATTTTCTTAACACTTTCATGCTTTTTCATGTGCGACTTGAGCGTACACCGCAGCGTAAATGACTTGCAGCAGACTGCGCATTTAAACGGTTTTTCGCCCGTATGAATTCGAATGTGTCTATGTAGATCGTTAGATTTCTTAAATATTTTTTCACAAATTGAACAAATGTGATTGTCTCTTGTCGGACAGGAGTTTCGTTTACGTTTTTTACGTGAAGCTACCGTTGGCTGTGAACTTTCATCAGATATCTCAGGCTCATCTACCTGCTGATGCGAATAATTATTAATCTCAGACGTTTCCAAGTTATTCGCTTCACCAACGAGTTGATGTTGAGTTTGATTATCCAACATGTGTATGGTTTCGTTTGTATTCAAAATGATAAAATCATTATTCATAATATCCGTTACATTTAGTAAATTGCCACTACCCGCCGCCTCATTTTCAAACGAAAGAGTTTGTTGTTCTTGATTGTCCGCCAAAATTAATACAACAATATCAATGTTATTATTGGCGGCGGCAGGAGCACCTATATTCGGCTCTGCAACTATCATCGATTCGCTTGGTAAGCGAATATTTTCGATAACAGAAATTTGATTGTTGCTATTTATTGTGACCGGTCGACTCTCTTCATGAACCACCGGTTTTATTTGCTGTGTTTCAACCACCTCATCTGTTGCCAATAATTGTGTAGGACGATAATCGATCAATAGATTGCCCGACTGAATTTGTTCGCTCAACTGTTGCAATAGTTCAGATTTGTGCAGTTTCATGTGTTGTTTACAGGAAATTTTAGATTTAAATTTGCTACGACAATACGGACACATTATGTTACGTTGATCGGAATGTTTGTAGGCATGACGCTTTAGGATGTAGGCTGCAAAGAGTTTTATTTTAAATTTATTGAAGGGAACACGTTGCATAAACTTACCCGATCGAAATGACATGGTACACTTGTTACATTTGAATGGTTTATTATCATAATGATATAATGTGTGACGATTCAACAGACTTGCACTGCTAAAGGATCTAAAAATAAATTTTTGAATGAAAATTGTATTTAATAATAAAAATGTCCATTTTACACTACACGTTTTTTCTACATTGTGTCTGCTTAAATTTTTCTGTCTTGCAAAAGAAAATGTTTCTGTCTAAACAAACTTTGCAATGGAAAATTTATAAAAAAATTATTTAAATTTGATAAAATTAAATTGTAAACGCACGAAATAATTAATAATATTTTAAAATATGTGAACCGAAAACGTAAGCAGCCACATGCGAAAAACATGTAGTGTAAATTGACTCGTAACCTCTTACTTATTACAATGACCACATTGGTGTGGTTTCAGACCCATATGATTTGCAACGTGTTGCATTAGGTGGCTTTTTCTCTTAAAACATTGACCGCAAATGTCGCAAACATGTTTGCGTACATCGCTGGTTTTGAGCTGCACGGTTTCCGCTTGAAAAGGTCCGTCAGTCGTCCGATTATCGTCTAACACCAACACGGGCTCTTGCAATTGAAGGTCCAATCTGATGTCGTCCATGCTGTCGTCTCCTTTGATAATAATCTGTTGTTCTGAATCGACCGGTTTTCGTTCTTTTTTATGATGTGATCGGCGGTGCAGTTTATACGATTCGATTGAATCAAATTCCAGTGAGCAAGATTCACACTTGCTGGGCGACAAATGATTTTGTTTCATGTGCAAATTTAACGAGTATCGATTGCGAAATAATTTTTCGCAAAGTGTACATTTGAAGTTAGCCAGGTCATTTTCATGGATTCGCATGTGCACAGTATAGGAGCCTTTAACGGAAAAACGTCGATCACATTTTTCACATTTGAATGGTTTCTCGCCTGTATGTATGCGAATGTGTCTTATCAAGTCGGAAGGTCGTCGAAATTCTTTGGGACAATAGAAACAAATGTAATACTTTTGTTCGCCTCTTTGACGCTGTCTCACATGCCGATGAGTTATTTTGCCGTTAGTTGTATGTTCGGCCAACTTTAATTCCGAATAAGTAATTGATTCGACGTCTGGTGGTGCTGGCGGAGGTGGAAAATTATTTAAAAGTGTGTCACTCCAAGCGGCATGCTCAACGATGGATTTCGAAGGAACAACATCGTCCGGAACATTTCGGCTTAATTGCGTTAGCTGTTCCATTACATCGGTTACCTTGAAAAAATCATGTTCTTGGTCGTTCGATACGGCTCCGGCCGGATGCACTCGACTGATGTGAGTATTTAGGGTGCCAATTTTTTTAAAAGAACAAGAACATAGAGTACACTTGAATTGGTCTCGTTGTTTTGCGGCCGTATGACACCGACTGATGTGCACTTTTAAATTTCCATTTTGTGTAAAACTTTGCGGACACAATTGGCATGGATACGAACGATCGCCTGTATGGGTTAGCCGATGTGTTTCCAGGGTATTTTTCTGATTAAAAGCACGATCACACAAATCACATGTGTATGGTTTCACGCCAGTATGAATACGCTCGTGACGTTCAAGTAGACACTTTTTCGCAAAAACTTTACTACAAAACTTGCACTGCCATGGATCTCGTTTGGCGTTTCGACGATTCGTTATCATCTGTTCACGTTGCTCCCTCATTTTATATCCTTCCGTTGGATGGTATTTGGCAATGTGTTCGCGCAGACTTATCTCATAGTGAAACATATCCGAACAATGAGTGCACACAAAATATTCACTTTTAAAGTGTGACTTAATGTGGCCGTCCAGACTGGCCAATCGACTGAATATTTTGCCGCACTGAGGACATCGAAACGGCTGTCCATTGTGCAATGAAATGTGCAGCGTTAAATTTTCCAAAACATTAAACGTTTCCGAACACAAACCACATTTGTGTGGTTTCTCATAGTTATGCACATTTTTATGTTTGGCTAATTTTGCATCTGTCGTGAACGTCCTGTGGCATAAATCACATTTTTTCGCTTCTTTCCGGATCACACTTTTCTTTAATTGAACAGCAGATTTTTTAGTACATTTAAATTTCAAATGTCTTACCCCTGGCTTCCGGTAGACTACATCAAAGTGTTTGGATTCGAATTCTTCGGCTTTATTCTTGCTTTGCGATTGTTCTGGTGTAAAATCATCAGACGTTATGCATTCTATTGCATTTATGTCCAAATCTTCGGTAAACATTTCAAAATTATCGAAATTGTTGGTCATAATGCGTTGCTTCAATCTCAGCGCTCTTCCATTAGTTGCGAATTTAAAATTAACAATTTTCTCTTTTTCTTATATTAATTAAATTAAATTAAATTTAACAAGTCACAATAAATCTAGAATTACCAAAATTAAATTAAATTAATTAAAAACTAAATTTCTCTAGTATATTTTTACGTGCTCCGTGCGATAATATGAACAAAAACAATAATAAATGACGTCATATTGCGATGATGTCGATAAAGAAGAGCGGCGGTGCTGTCAAATACGCGTTCGCCGCAATTTTTGTATAGCAACGTTCACAGTGGTGAATAGCAGAAGCTTCACTATACGAATTGTAATAAAATAGGCGGTTAGAAATTTTTGAAAATTATTCAAATTCAAATTCTCAATCAGTGTACATAATATAATATATATAGGTCAACCACACTGACCCATTTTCACAGCTTAAATTAATTGCACTTCTCTTCTTCTGTGCGTATGATCGACTGACTTTAGAATTTACGATTATCTCGTATTTTTATTTAAATAGTTCACATATATAGGTATACTTATAAGGTGTGGGAGATAGATTGGGGAAATAGCAAGGGACAATATAAAAACATAGACGGACCAATTAATAGAAATAGATAGGAACATAAAAAATTTACCCGCATACTGCGCCAACGCTAAAAAGGAACGGGTGCAAAAATCCAACGTTTACAACTATCGACCTATAGTTTTCCACAATGCAGCACTCTGCACTTTGCTTCCATGTTAAGCCCTTGAATGATATTCAGAAGCTTCTCAGTAATACCGAAACTCTTCAATATTTCCACATCATATCTCGATCCAAACTATCAAACGCTTGTTTAAAATCGACCAAGAGCAAATATAATGGTGACTGCCACCGAATAATTTTTCGCCTCAGAAATCCGAAATAAGCCGGAAGTGAGAAGCACAAGAAATTACAAAATATTTTTCTAATGATATCTGATTTTTTCTTACAGATTTAACGAAACTGCATCACTTCTTGCCACCAACATTGATTCGTCTTATTTAAAAATAGCCGGTCCAAACACCAAATATTTTACAATAAAAGAAGAAGACGACTACGACGATGAAGATTCGATGGAAATACAAGTTAATCATTTTCTTCTGTACCAAAGTGATTGGTTGAAAATTATTCAATGGATGAAGTAAGTACACAAAAATGCGAAAAATTAACTAATTCTAAAATTTAAAAAAATCTAACAATATAGAATGGCCAATTTGAAACCCATCATCACACTTCCCTACAAACCAAACAAATGGAAGCCGAAAAATGCCCTCAGTGTATTGGGCATAACTGAAGAAAATGGACTTAACGATTGTAGTTGGCAATTGGGCGCCGAATATAATTCTACCGATGTTATTAGCTATATTGACGATTTGACAACATTCAGGACAATTGTCGATGCGTTTAAGAAGAAAAATAGATGGGATGTTATGGGCTCAGATTGGACAGTCGATTCAACATTAGATGAAGCTAACCTGTATGTTGAATTATCAAAAAAGTTGGTCAGCTCGTATGGATGGATACAGTGAGTATTTTTTTAACTGATGAGGTCAAAAAAATAAAAGATTTTTAATATAAACATATTTTACGCAGTGACGTCGGTTTGAATTAATTTGAGCATTAGGGCAAATATTTACCAATCATTTTTTAAAAAATTTGTAAATTCCAATAATGTTTTTGAACCCGCCACCTATCACCTCGTGCTTATGGATATTTTGCTAATATCATCTAATCTAACACTAATCATCCTTCTCAAAATCCTTTCGAAAAAAGGGTTTTTTTAGGATGTTGGGCCCGAATCTCTCAACAATATTTTTTAAATTAAAAAAAACCGTTGATCGATTTTACAGTAGTGGATTAAGCTCAAGTTTAGCTAAACTCAATAACTAATATATTACTTCAATGTTAACATTTTTACAAATTGGTTCTAATAAAATTGAGTTACAAAAAAATCAAACTTTTTCGCAAAAATGTTTTACGAACAAGACAAATTGATATATAGGTATCCAATTGGGTTAAAAATGTGCATGTACGAGACCAACCGCCCATCTCTTCTCTGAACGGCAGTATGGATCAAATTGAATCTAAGTTCAATAGTTTAAAGAAATTTCATAAAATTATATATTCATCAATTCATCATTGGTGTCCTTTACTCAAAGGGGAGGGATCTTATAGGGATATTTTCATTTTTTTTTATCAGAAATACATTCAATTAATAAAATTATAATTATTTCCAGACCTTCTGACGCAACATCGATTGAGATTAACGAGAATATATTTACAAGAACTGAACCAACTTTACTTCGTTTTCTAAATGCACCCGTCCCAGTTTGGTTAAACATACCCATTGCGACAGCAGAACATTCTGAAGAGTTGTGCAACGAACAATGTCTAATAAATGGCTTGAGGTGGGCTCAAACGTTGGGTATCGCAGCTCAGACTGGTTCCAAAGTAATCTTCAATCGAATCGACCAAAACGACTTTGTAAATCCCTCACTAAGCTACTACATTAGTTTAATACACAAAAAAATTATGGGCAACAAAGTTTTCGATACGAAAATTTTGAATGGAAATAAGGCGACAGCCCAGTTTTTCACACATTGTACCAATGATATTTCGGGTTCATTTACGGTGATGGGCATTAACTTCCACAATCACAAGGCAAAGGTCTCAACGAAATTGGCTACTAAATATACTGGCAGTGAGGTCAGACAGTACATTTTATCTGTAGAAAATGGTGTGATACTGTTGAATGGCGAGCCGATTGATGATGACTCCCTAATTGTGCCCAGCGTTAAAGTTAAACGTCCCAATAAGCCAACATCCTTCATTCTGCAATCGTATTCCATAGGATTTTGGTCATTTCCAAAATCAAATTTAAAACAATGTATGTATCAAGAAAATAGTGAAGAAACTGTAAGCGATACGATTGTAGATGCCATAGAAGAGGCCACAGCATTGAGCGAGGTTAAACCAAAAACGGCCACAGAACTGTTACTCCAAGAGTTGATTTTGGAAAATGCTAAAAACACCAAAAGACGAAATCGCTTAAAGAGACATGCAATTGTTAAGAAAGATTCAAAACATATGCAATTTCGTCGAGACGTTTTTCCCGAAAACTTGGACAAACGATCAAAACGTCAAGTAATGCAGCCCGGAGGATTGGGAAGAATTTTTCGAAATTTTGATTTACCGAAACAATCGAAAAAAAATTCAAAAAATAAAAAAACGAAAACATCACAAGTAGAAAGTATGCCAAAGATTCAACCAACCCTTCAACATGACCAGTATGGAGTTGATTCGGTGGAGAGAATATTCCAATCTAGAGAAAATCCAGATTTGCCAACTGGTGACATTTATTTGGAAATAGGTCAAGATAAGAATCCAGATTATGTTGAATTTGATGATCAAGATTATGAGAATTTTGAAGTAGAAAGATCTGACATAGCTCCTCCGTCTGCCGTACTGCCAATTATTCCAAATTACGAAATGCAACAACGTGTTCAGCAGGCTCCACGAAACCCTGATCAATTTTTAGATTTCTACTCAGATCCAATTGATATGCCACAAAGAAAGCCTGTCTCATTTTCACCCTACTACAATGAACTTTGGGAAGCTGATAAATATCAACAACCATCTGTTTACACAAATCAAAATAATTATCTACAAGATGATCAACCAGAAAAAATTAAGATTGTAAATGAACAGCCCTTGTCGTATGAAAAACCCGTTGAGAAAAGTAAAATTTCCAAAGATCTCCCATATCGACCGAATCGTGAGTACACAAGAGACAGTTATCGAAATTTGAATGAATTCGATCGTCCTGAGCGTAAATTAAAATATCCATACATTGAGTCTGAGGAAGATTCGTATTACAAACCTAGACGTAACAAAAGATCAATTGACCAAACAATGAATGATGAAATCGAAAAGAGAATTGAAAGGTTGGAAAATCAAAGATTTCAAATGGAAAGAGATAATGTGGAAAATGTAAACGAGGAGCCAATAATTGAAGAGAGTGATAATGAATCATTCGTTGAGGATGTTAACAACTTTAACAAACTAAATTTATTGGAAAAGCTTACGAAATTGCTCAGCCGAATCGATGGTCTCGACGAGCTGACTAATGCAAATAATTTTCGTAAGATTAACGACGAAATAACCGATTTGGAAGAATTCTTGTTTCGTAAAAATTCTAAAACTAAATTTTTTAACGATCGAAAATGTACCAAAGGAATTTGTCAATTAGATCTGAGGAAGAAATGCAAGTTGCTTTCATTAAATATGGAACAACAATGTATACGTGAAAATAATGATCTATTTAAAAATCCCACAAAACGAGAAGTTCCCAGCTGTCCTAAGGCATCGGGCATTAGAAAGAAGAAATCAGTTGGCAGCGCGAAGAAATTAGAACGTAATCGAAGATTTGCAACGTGGCAAACATCATGGGAAGACGGAGAAGGACCAGCCAGAAATATGATTCCAATTGAATATTTCGGTGATGCAGCCGATAAACCGGCACCACATATTTTGTTTGGCAAAACCGTTTTTCTACGTGATAATGATATTGTACCAAAGACGTCCAATAAAATCGATAATGAAATCGAAACAGACATTAATCCAAAAGACGAAGAAAAACCGATTCAAGTAGAAGTAACGGCTGCCGATGGAACTGGTGCTGGCCTACCAATTGCGCCCATTGAAAATCATAAAAACGGCGATGACGCAAATGGCAAAAGTATTGAAATTGATAAAGTCGAACCACCAAAGTTTATGAAAACTTTTTCCAGTCACGTTGAAACCTTAATGGACGTTCTTAATGATCACGTTACAGGATGGTGGCATATGTTAAATTAGAAAAATTTGAATTTAGAATTAAGAATAATTATAATTAGTTTATTATAAAAAAAAATGTCACAATAAATGTCCTTTTAATTTAACTACTTATATGTAGAAAAATGATTTTTTTTATTTTATTCTTTGAAGCTTACAAATAGTTTAGCCACCAGTGGTTTTGTCCATAATTGTGGACATCGTTTTTCAAGGACAAAAATCAACCGAATTTTTATAAAAACTAGACGAATTTCGTGTCAGATCAAAAAATTAATTAAGACCTTTCCCTGAGTCACCCCATATATTTTGTCAGTGGGAGAAACCACCTCCTAGGGCAGGGGAGCGGTTCAAAATTTCAGGTAAAAATGTAACAATTAAGATTGTGACGTCATTAGAAAATATAAAAGAACCATGTATATATAGGCAATCTTCCTTTAAAAAAATAAGTAAAAAAGCAGCTGTAACCCCTTAATCTACAAACAAAGATAACCTAAAAAATAAAAAAAAATAAAATTTATAAAAAATAATAGGGAGAAAGGGGGTCGTGTGATATATCAAAATACGCGTATTTTTCCCTCTATCTATCCCCCAAATACGGTTCCTTTATATTTTTAATGACCCCCTTCCGTGCCCTAGCGGGTGGTTTCCTAAACTAACAAAATATGGTGGCTCGGGGTAAGGTCCCCTACATTATAAGGAAAACCAGGGGGCTCCTGCTGAATGCGCCGGTAAAGTGCATTTATCCCAAAATTATTATCAAATATTTTTTAACATAATTGGAAAAAAGTCATGGGATAAGCTTTCCGATTCCGTTCAATTTTTTTAATTGGCTTATTATAGACTGGTCAAAGCAATTTAATTGTTGAGTAAACAAAAAATATATAAGAAATTTGGAAAATATGTCCAATAAAAAAAACCAAGATGGCGGCAAAAACCGTAATTTTAAACTCATTCAACATAAACATTATTGAAATTTTACCATTAGATTATCAAAATTTTATTATTTTTGAAGATTAAAAAAAATACAAAATGGTAGACTTAAATTTGTTCATAAATGGCAGAGGGCAAAATGTTGTCAAGAGCCGCCACCTTGAATAAATCCGCCATGTTGTATTTTTTTCATTTTTGTTTCACTTTTACTATATCCATATGATATAATGATATATGGATAATAATGTATATAAATATTACAAGCTTTAATTTAGGTCAAAATGGTCAAATTGTCGGGACTATGTTTTTTCTCGTTTTATAGTGCCCTGATTCAGAAAAACTAGATTATAAAAAGTGTCCGTCCGTCCGTCCGTCAGCAAAATATGGGACACAAGAAAGTTTTACACAAGTCGAGGAATTTGACCAGTGAGTTATTTAGTTAAAAAAAAAAATGTCAACAAAAAGTGGTCCTATACTCTGGGATTGCATTTGGAATTCCTAGATCAAAGATGAAGGGGTGCTCCCATACGATTTTTTTCTCTCTAAAAATTACAGAAAATATGAGCATATAGAGAAATTTTAGAAGGGGTATGTTATTAGTGGTCCCTAGGGACCTTGAATACAATGCCACATTTAAGGACCACTATAAATAACCTGTTTTATGCCGAAATATGTGAACATTGAGCATAAAGAGATAGTTTTACGGTTATTGGTCAATTTTGGTGTGACTGGGTTTTAAGTACCCCTATACTCTGGGATTCTATTTGGGGTCACTAGGTTAAAGACGAGAGGCCTTCCATCTATTTGGTTCTTGTTATAAATATCTATTAGTTCAAAAATGTGAAGTAATAGGAAATGTTTTGGTTTGTCCGTTTTCAAATGTAAAAATATACTAGCAGCATTCCAGTTATGCTGGGGGCACTCGGACCGATTTTTTTTGTTTTATTTTTATGATACAGAAACTGTAAAACGAAAAGTGTCCTTATGTCTGTCTATTCGCTAAATACAAAAATCAAACATTTCGTCCTAGACTCAGAGAAAAAAAACTGAATTAGTGTTGTTGTAAGCTCTTGAGACGATTTTTTTTAATTATTTGTCCAGCTTTCTCGATTCGAAATATTTAAACAGCTCAACAAAAAAAGATTTTTTCTTTGTCCTTAAATTTATTTGATGATTTTTCTATTTATTATGCCTTAAAATAAAGGAAAAGTACACAATTCCGTAAAAAGTTTGATTTTGTGGTAGTTATAATAATTACTAATTAGAAATCCTTTGAATTTCCTCCGTTAGAACGAAAAATTGTACTGAATCTCAAAATTCAAAAACAAACTTTCAGGTCATATATTTTTTTGTGTTTCTTATCGATAAACCTTTCAAAATATCATACCCTATTAAGGTCAACAATTGTGTTGAGTAGTGTTATCAAAGATTTAAATTGAAATTGATGAAAATTGTTACAAATTTAAGGTCACAAAGGCAAAATTTGTTTAAAATTTAATTTAAATTTAAACTGAGACTCAGGTTAGTTACCTAAATACTCACTAATCAAAGATAACAGAATGTGTATTTTATTCTCTTAAAGATTTCGAGACATATCGCGATAAAATATTAGTTTAAATTACTTATTTATGCGAAATAAACCCACAAATTATTAAAAACCAAAACTTTTTATTTTAAAAACAATTGATTTGTTTATTTTTTTATTTAAAAGTTAACTTTTTTTTATTTTAACAAAATATTATTTATTTATAAAACTTAACAACTATATATAAATATATTATACAGATAAAATTTATATATATAAGTAGTAAAATATTATTATTTTCAGAGGGACATCTTTTTTGTATATTTGGCCTTAATTTCGAAATTGCGGTGCCAGTTATAATT
>JANSTW010063232.1:0-21114 GCA_027564275.1 Diadocidia ferruginosa
ATTCCCCGTCCAAAGGGGGAAGAACCGACAAGTGTTTTAGTTGTTCTCGAAGACTGCGAAGAGCAAAAAGATTTTTTTATGCAAATCAAGGATTAGTTTTTTCATAACTTAAATTAAGCTTGCGGCGTTGGTTTTATATCGATACAAAAGACTTCAATAAGCGACGAAACTTGTGTTTCTAATAAAAAATTCTTCAATTGAACTCTATTTTATTCATAAAATGTGAATTTCCAACGTCAAACTACGAAGAAAAATATATGTACTTAAGTATACAAGATAAGTTATCACATCATATGTGACAAGCAATAAACAAAAGACTTCAATTTGCAAGTGACGAACGTTTAACGCATACACGTAATACATATTATATTTAAATCGCAAGTCAAATTATTACATAAAAAAGACGTTGTCGCAAAACGATTAACTGTCACTAATTCGTCAATATTTTTTGCGAAACGTTTTAGCATAAAATATGTATATACGTTTATGTAAATATTTAAAGTTATATATTATGTAACTCAATTCACTTGAATTGTATATTATCTGTTGAAAAGAATTTTATTTGTAATATTTTTTCCGATTCCGACCCGTAAACTTGTATGTTACTATATATTTACTTTAAATTGTTCAAAAGTATTTTACAAAGATTGGAATTGAAAATAAATGTTCGACAGATAGACATTTCTTTGCATTGCTTTACTTCTGTTTGCGCAAAAATGATCAAACTAAAAGAATGCAAAATTTTATCGAAATATGTCTTGGCCGTTATTTCTGTTCCTTTAGCATATATAGTTACATGGTTTATGTAAAATCGTTTTATTCACAATGTCTTTCTTTAACAATCAGTACATACATCAATTATATATAAATATAAATAAAATATACATAAAATTGTATATACTCAGTAACTGATGCAGTGAATTGAAGTAATCGCCGTACATGCAATTACAATCAAAATGTGTCTTTGACATTGATTGCACACAGGCATTATTTATTATAATAATATACATTTTGTTGTGTCAATGAACAACATTTTGTGCCCAAGAATAAAATATACAATAAAATATTTATGTTATCGGTAACTATGGAAAGACAAAAGACATTATCGATCTTAAATAATTGTAGTAGTCGACATTTTACTTCTTTTTTTAGTGAACAAAAGTTTTTGTTTTGCTAAATGTAAATCCGCCTGATTTCAAACAGTTTCTGACTAATCACATAAAAAATGGCATCCCTTGTGGGGAGAGACTTTGAAGTTTATCAAAAATTGCGTCAAAATTGAGAAATTTAAGCAAATTTTTTTGTGAAAACCGAATTAAGTTCGTACACAAAAATGTGTTACCGAAAATCCGATGATTTCAAAGAATTTCTTTGACTTGTCTCATCGAGAAGGGCATCCCTTGTGGGGGAGAGTTTGAAGTTGATCAAAAATAGCATAATTCGAGAAATTAAAGCAATTTTTTTTTGAAAACCGAATTAAGTTTGTACACAAAAAATTTTAAATAGAAAACCCGATGATTTCCAAGAATTTCTTTTACTTATCTCATCGAAAAGGGCATCCCTTGTGGGGACGGACTTTGAAGTTCATCAGAAATTGCGTATAATATTGAGAAATTTAGCAAATTTTTTTGTGAACACCGAAATAAGTTCGTACACAAAAATGTCTAACCAAAAACCCAATGATTTAAAAGATTTTGTTTGCTCTGTCTCATAGAAAAGGGCATCCTTTGTGGGGAGAAAGTTTGAAGTTTATCAAAAATTGCGTTATATTGAGAAATTTAAGCAAATATTTTTGTGAAAACCGAATTAAGTTCGTACACAAAAATTTCTAACCGAGAATTCGATGATTTAAACGAATGTCCTTGATTTACCTCATTAAAATGGCATCCCTTGTGGGTAGAAAGTTTGAAATTTATCAGAAATTGCGTAATATTGAGAAATTAAAGCGTTTTTGATGAAAACTCGAATTAAGTTCGTACACAAAAATGTGTAACTGAAAACCCGATGATTAAAAGAATATCTTTAACTTATCTAATCGAAAGGGCAACCCTTTTGGGGAGAGAGTTTGAAGTTCATCATAAATTGCGTTATGACGAGAAATATAAGCAATTTTTTTTTGTGAAAACCGAATTATGTTCGTACACAAAAATGTGTAACCGAAATCACGATGATTTAAAAAAATCCTTGCCTTATCTCATCGAAAAGGGCATCCCTTGTGGGGAAAGACTTTGAAGTTCAAAAAAAATTGCGTAATATTGAGAAATTTCAGCAATTTTTTTGACATGACTTCCGAGTAATCGTTTTAAACACCTGAAAAAACCACAATTTAAATTGAATAGCCAATTTTAAGTAATTTTTTATAAAAATTAATGAAAATTAATTCAAACAGCACGTCGCATACGCAATCAACTTTTCAACATTGATTGAAAGCTTCGTACACACGTTAATCTGATCTACCGCAACACATTATAGAAATATGTCGATTAACCATAAAATTATAAATAAAACAAAAGTAAATCTTAAAAAAAATAGAAGAATATTATAAATATTATTCTATATTTGGATGTAATTTGACAAATTTTCTTTCACAGTATAAGTCTTATATTATTTATATGGGAATAGAACGTGCAGTAGCAATATGTTATATAAATTGTAAACTATATATATACTTGCATAGTAAAACTTTCCTTTTTGTTTTGTCGTTTTTCTGTGGCAAATTCCTTAAACCTTATTCAGCAAAAAAAAAAATGCACCAATAATGCCAGTCAGAGTTAGAGTATAGTAAAATGTACATAAATAAAATATCGCAAAGCTATCATCAGTGCTGATCGTCAGACTACTTCAATTACAACAAGCTGCGGTGTGTAACTTTGATTGGCATCTTGATCGCAGATAACACCAACCACATATATAAACCTTATTTAACAATATGTAAGACTTTATAGTGCAGCACATAACCATCTCGATCCGCAGCAAGACTTAACTTAAAAATTCATCTACAAGAAATTGCAGTAGTTTTTCAATCAAAATCAATGACCAGATTAATGCGATTGTATTCATTATAATAATAATAATAATAATGTATAAAATTCAAATAAATAAATATCTTTTGCCTGGCAAAGTACCTTTATTATACAAAACTGTTGATACACACATGTCGCCATTGTAACAATATCTATGGTAAAATATGTTGATTTACAATCAACATTATTATTGTTGTTACCATCGCGAGTATAAATTTATTGATATTGCATTTGGAAACGAAAATAAAGAAGCAATCGTTTTACTTTAAATATTCTTATAATTCATTGATTTCTGTTGTGGATTTAGTGTAGTACTTTATTGGCATAAGCATTTTGACCTTTTTAATGCTGGTAATTTATGGGAAATTTCGATTTTTTTTTCGAATTTATTTTGACAATTTTGTTTTAAGATTATTTGCAAAGAATTTCATTAAATATCTTTGATAATTTGTAAAGCTAATTGGTTTTCGATTGTAATTATTCTTTCCTCCGAAATTTGAATTGAAATGAAATAATCATAAAAATTTATTTTTAACAATAAATTGAGATTGTAAATAAAGTTTTTGTATAATCAAGATTTTTTTTTAAATTGAAAAAGAAAGTATTCTCAAATCCATCTATTAAACAAAACCCTTTTTCAATCGCGCTAATTTGCACTGAAACAATTTCTATATGTAATAACCCATATATGCAGGTTGGTCGCAGTTCTTAGCGATATGATCATATGGCCTACGTTTTTTATTGATTTTGTCCATATTTACAAATTCCAAAAAAATTCATTTATGCTAAGCGTTAATTGAAATGTAAACAACAACAACAACAAATGTATGTAATATGTTCCTCAAAAATTTATTTTCCCAAACATTGTTTGCTGTGTGTATGTTTATAGTACACAAGGTTTAGAGTTTTTTGTGTAAACATCTTGATTGTTCAACTTAATTGAAATAACACGATCGACTAATTTTTTTGACATAAATGCAAATAAAATTTGTTTTTAAATAGACACATCATCCTATAACAAAAATCTAATAATAAAAATTTTATAATAATAAGCGATGATAAGAGATCCATCATTTATTTATATACGCTCGATGATGACCACAACATTTTTGGATAATAAAAGAAATCTCCGTATACAATTATGGTTAGAGTTAATTTGTCTCACGATTGTCCGTCCGAAAAAAAAAACTTAATAAAATTAACACGCAGATAATATATAATATAATTGAAGATTGTTATGAAAAAATGCAAATGTAAATTAACGACATTATCACCTTATTTTGACGACAAAAATCCATAATGTTGTTAATTGAACGTAATCATTTCAATCGTAATGTTTATTTATTAATCTGATGAGAAATCGTTTAGCATCACATTTGGTTAGATGTGATTTTTTGGAAGATTTTTTTTCCGTATCTAAATATACAAACAATTTTTTTTTGCAGATACACGAGAAACTGGCTTTGTAAATGCAATTACAGCAGCTGGTGTAACATATGCTGTAACGAGGGCATGCACAATGGGAGATTTAGTTGAATGTTCATGTGATAAGAATCGACGTCGTCAGCATCATCATCATTACACAACGACCGTGGCAACAAATGCAGCAGCCTCGACTGCAGAGGCATTGACAGCGACGAACAATGACGCTTTGCCACATAAGAAGAAAAAATTTGCGAAAAATATTGTCATACCCGACGGTGACTGGGAATGGGGAGGTTGTGGTGATAATGTAAATTTTGGTTTGAGAAAATCAAAAGAATTCTTAGATGCAAGATATAATAAACGTCGAAGTGACATTAAAAATTTGGTCAAATTACACAATAATGATGCTGGAAGAATGGTAATTCTTTTTTTCAGTTGCTCTTATTACCTATAAATTTATATTTTCAGTGGCGAGAGGTGATTTTTTTTTTTAGTAGACAGCAGGTAACCCCGTAAAATTAGAAAATATTCGGAAAATCACTGATTTTTTTATAGTTATTTTATAGAAAAAATGGTTTTTTAATTGTTTTTTTTTTTAATTTTTGAGTTGATAATTTTAAAAATATACTAATAGACTAAAACCCTTAAAACTTTACGAAATTAAAGAAAATTACCAAAAAAAAATTTCTTTAAACTAAAATTGTAGCACGACCTTTGATTCGACATCACACATTTCATATAAATATATTTATATTTCAATATTTTTCATACAAAATTTTAGACCCTCCCATTTTGAAAGGGAGGGGGGGGACTCCTCTTAAGTTCACACTACAAACAATTTTAATTTGCCTACCCTTTCATTTTGTATAGGTGTGGAATCAAAATATTGTATTTTAAAACTTCTGCATAAAAACTTTAAATCCTTTCCCTACAGTAAGGGGGGGTTTCTCCCAAATGTTGTAATATAATTTTTTTTGTCAATAGATGACCCTTTACAAGAAAGAGGGGTTGAAGTACTATTTAGAGCATATTCGCTATACTGAAGATTCGTCCAATTTTGACTTTTTAAAAATGCCTTAGGATTTTTGAGAGAATTTAAAAGAAATCTTTGATCAGTGAACAATTTAGGCTTTTCTCGAAATTTTTAGTAAAGAAAAAATTAATTTTTGAAAAAATGTAAAAAAAAAATCCAAAAAAAATCAGTGAAATTTTTTGAAACTTTTCTTTAAATATTTAAATTTTGTTATTTTAACAAAAAAAAAAAAGATTTTTGAAAAATGTCTTTCATATAATTGAGAGTTTCATTGAATAAAGAAAATTTTAAGACATTTCTTGAAATCTTTTGAAATTTTTAGTTATTTTAATGAATTAAAGGATTAATAAAAAATCATTAAATTTATTGACAAATCAAAAGAAATCTTTAATTAGTTAAAATTATTAGAATTTTCTAGAAATTCTTATTTATTTTTAAGAAAAAATTGATTTTGGAAATAAGAAATTCTTTGAATGGAATGAAAATTCAAAAGAAATCGTTGATAAGTAAAAAAATTAGACTGTTAGAGAATAAATCTTTCGAAGTTTTAAGTTATTTTAATGAATAAAATTATTTTTTTAATTTTTTATCTCGCGCGATTATTTTCAAGAAAAAAAAAACGTATTTTATCTACTGCCTTGGGTTGTCGGTCAACCGATGTGTAGGAAATTGCGATTGAATATCGACTGCCGTATTAATGCAATGTTTAAGCTCTTTACGCATCGACTACCAAAGGTAGAAAGAGAGAATGAGAACACCCAATCAAGAGAGGGATTTTCTTGAGGTGCGGCAACTATATATCATTTTATATAGAGATGGTTAGCAATTTTTTTTTCAATTTAATGTGAATTCAAAAGAAATTTTTGATCATTGAAAAACTTTTTTGAAATATTTGGAAATTTTTAGTTATTTTAACGATTTTCTTTATTTTATTTTTAATTTAATGAAAATTTAAAAGAACAATTAGATCAGTGAAAAATTTTTAGTTTTTTTTTTAAACATTTGAAATTTTTTATTAAGAATCTTTTTATTTTTAATGAATAAAAAAATTGCTTTGAATTTAATAGAATTAAAAAATAAAATATATTTTTGATTAGTGAAAAAATTAGACTTTTCTTGAAATCTTTTGCAGTTTTCTAATTTCTTCAAAGAAAAATGGATTTTCTAAAAATTTCTTTAAATTTAATGAGAATTTATTTAAGTTTTTATTGAAAAACAAAATGGAATCCAATTTTGTGAAATTATATGATAAATATCAAGGATTGACATTTTTTTCTTATTTTTTTTTAAATTTAACATGAGAATGCTTGAAGTTTTTCATAGAAATTATTGTAATTTTGATGAAATTGTCAGACATTTCTTAGTATTGATAGAAATTAAATTGATTTTTTTTATACTTTTAGAAAGTTTTTTTTAGCAAAATTTAAAATACTTCGGAAATAGTTTTTTTGCTATTAGATTTTATAAATTAAATAATTAAAAATCTGCGCAAACCTTATCCTGATGCCATTAGACCGCTCGCCACTGTGTCCTTTATATCATATATATCTAAATGTTAGATCCAATCCAATGTGTATATTTTTATTGATAGCATCTAAAATTGTATATTAAATGTTTTTCTATTGATTTTATGTAGAGGGGTTGTTTATTATATTATAATATATAGGGGTTGGTTATTCAAAAATGAAAACAACTATATATATTAGATGGTTCACATGTCGCATATATAAAATATAGAATGGAGAACTTATACTATAGGTAATAAACGGTTTGACACTAAAAAAAATTATTTAGTTCTTTAAAGTTTTTTTTTTTAAATATTTGTTTCATTTTCTATATGACACAATTGAATTTAAGCGTTTTTTATACAAAGCAAATCATTCGATGAAAGGTTCGTCGTTTGCAGTCTTTTGTTTCTTACATATTATACATTCACTCTAACTTTTTGTTACACAACTGTTTTTCTTCTAGCTTCTATAGAAGTTAAATGAAGTAAAATTATAAAATTTAGTTAAATATTTGCTTTATTCAAATTAATTTAGTTTTTGGACTTTACACGCTAAGCGCCAAGTTTGACCGATTTTAATATTTAATAAAAGTCATTTGATTTTTTTGAAAGTAATTTTTATGAAAAATGTGTCGTACCTGGTATTGTATATTAGCTGAAACATCTTAAACTAATTATTTTAAGAATAATTCAAACAAAAAAAGCTTTAAATTGCAAATTTAAAGATGCATTTACGTAAATATTTAACAAAATATCAGTTTTAGTAATAAAGCTCGCGTTTATTTTCTTAAAAAACTCTATTAAATTGTGAAATCTCTTTGCAGGCAATAAAGCATTTCATGCGATTGGAGTGTAAATGTCACGGACTGTCCGGTTCGTGTACAATTAAAACGTGTTGGATGAAAATGGCTCCGTTTCGTGAAGTTGGAAATCGGCTAAAGGATCGTTTTGATGGTGCGGCCAAAGTTATTGCCCGTAATGATGGTAATAGTTTTATGCCCGAGGGACTGACAATAAAGACTCCAACGCGTCAAGACCTAGTCTACACAGATGACTCACCGGATTTTTGTCGTCTAAATCATAAGACCGGATCGATGGGAACGTACGGACGTGAATGTAATGCAACGTCTCAAGGTGTTGATGGTTGTGATTTGTTGTGCTGTAATCGTGGTTATGACCATAAAATTGTTAAAGAAAAAATTAATTGCAAATGTATATTTAAATGGTGCTGTGAAGTTACGTGCAGTACATGCATTGAGAAAAGAGGAATAAATACGTGTAGATAAATAAATTAAATGTTTGTTTTGTTTTTATTTTTAGCTTTTGTTTTCTTTTATTGCAGTTTATTTCTTCTCTTTATTGCTTATTGTCGCAGAAATTATTGTTGCAGAAAATCTACAACATGATCGGCATAATGAAACAGATTTTATTTTTTCATTGATCTTAAAAAAAAAGTCAAAAAACCAACCTATAATAAATTTTCCTCTCAAAACAAATATCTTCAAGTCATCATCCATCCGTCCAACCCATCAGAAAGAAGTGTTACTTAAACCACAAAAAATTATCTCAAAAGATATAATTATACGCAGACACATTTTTTTTTCCAAAAAACCTAAAAGATCCTTGCCCATTTCCCGACAACCCAAAAAACACCGAAAATTATTATTTAATTAATAATTTCACACAATCAATACATAGAATAATTTTCTATTGAGTAAAATAAACCGCAGTGCTCAGACCACTCGCACACATCAAACTAATTAAAATATCCTAATTTATTTTTAATGCCTCTTAATCGATCTTTTATAAATCCACAAAAAATACCAAACTTTGATTCTTTTGAACGAAGCAGAACCTAAATTGTGTTGTTGTATATAAAGCTATATGCATAGAATATGTGTGCTTAGGACCCCCCACAATTTTTTAGAAGCTATTATGGACTCTGCGCCATAAAAGAAAAATCACACCAACAAAATTTTTGGTATTATTTTGGCTCGCGCGTCTTAGGAAAAAATGTAAAATATATTGTAAATAAAGGTATTTGGTGTTATATAAGGCGCACATAAGAGTGAGCCATGTTACGTCTTTTTTAATGGTTTTTTTTGGGTTAAGAATATATAATATATAATTTAATAATATTATTATTTAATGGATGTAACAGTGAAGATGATTAAAGTGTTTCTTTTTAATAGTATAATAAATGTGTGTTACACAGGTTTACGCCTTGATTATTTTTTTTCAGTTGGTTCTGCTTGGTGTTGTTGTTGGGAAGGATGAATTTTATATTTTGTTTAAACTAATTTTCCAAATGGTTTTCTAAATCAATAAAAATATTTTTTTATTATGAAAATATACTTACTTAATTAAAAAAATATTTGTAGCACCATATTTTTGGAATTTATTTGAATTCGAATATCTTCTCTACCATACAAATGTATACTGAAAATCCTTGCAAATTTTTTACATACTCTTTCCTTCATAATAAAATTTAACCCAGAATATTTTGTTCCAATTTCACACGAAAATCGAAAAATGTATGCATCCCATTGGTAACTTTTAATACAATATTCTCATAAAAAGTAAGATTTGTTAAAAAAAACCTTAAATTAATAAAATAAATAAATACAAGCGTTTCGTATTTAAATTAAAACGCATAGATAAATAAAATAAATGCTTCTAACTAATAACGCTAATTATATTTTTAAACCCAAAAATTTTATATTCAAACAGAAATAAATTGTCGACATCATGTGCCCTATACTACCTTTAAAATTCAACATAAGTTGTTATTAGTTTTTTTTTATTTTATTTTAAAATATCTCAATTAGTTTCTGTGAAAGATTGTTTTTTTTCCTATAGTTTAAACCTTTTTATATGAGCAGCTTTTTTTTATATAAGCTTTTAAAAATTTACACGAAAAATTAGGTATACTTTTTATATATAATAATATAATGACTAAAGCCTGGCGAGTTTTTCTAAATTTATTGTTACAGTATAGGTATTTGGAATGAAATGAAAAAGAAAAAACTTAAAGGTCTTTTCGATCAAATGCATCAGGTATACATGCTTGAGAAATATTTACATATATTTGTAAGCGATCACATAGCACAGAATATAATACGATCTTCTTACATATAGCAGAAAATTAATTTAGTTATAATGCTTTGTAAATGATATTCAATATTTCATATTGCTGCAATTTTTTGTCCTAAAAATCTATTATTTTAACACTTCTTGAATCAAATTGTTAATAAAATCTATAATATTGAGCTTCTACACTTCCATGAGTTGTAATTAATATTTAATAAAATTCTGATATTATGTTTGAAAAAAAAAATCTAATTCTGTTCCAAAACAATTACCTATCTATTCAAAATATTTTAAAAAATAATCGTTTTTTCAATGAATAAAAATGCATTTCATCAGGTTTTCAATACAATTTTTTTTTTAAATAAATTCAAAATCGTGGCAGACAAAAAAGCTAACAATATAATTAGTTTTATTAATAAACTCACTTGAAAAAAACAAAGAGACAAGAAAAAAATTAAAAATACCACAATAAAATAAAAAAATCGATTTTTCGATATTGTTAAATTATCGATATTGTTAAATCATCGATATTTAAATAAAAATCGTGGAAGGAGAAAAAACGAAAACAACTCAAAATAATGAATTTTATTAAATACAAAACGTAAACATCACACGGAAAATTTTAGGACACTAGAAAAATAATCAATTATACATTTAAAAATCGATTTTTCGATATTTTTAAACCATCGATATTTTAATTAAAAAATCGTGTAAAAGTAAAAAAGAAAAAAACACTCACAATAAATAATCTTAGTAATAAAAATAAACATAAACATTACTTGAAAAAAACCAAACAAACCGAGAAGAAATATGAAAATACAAAAATAAATTTTAAAATCGACTTTTCGATATTGTTAAATTATTATCAATATGTTTTGATAAAATAAAAATCGTTAATAAGGAAACAAACACAAAAAACTCTCAATAAATAATTTTATTGAAATAAATAACATAAACATCACCTAAAAGAGGCGAGAAGAAATATGTTCATATCAAAATAAATTAAATTATCGATTTTTCGATATTGTTAAATCATCGATATTAAAATTAAAAATCGTTGGAGAAAAAAAGGTTATAATAATTAATTTAAATTAATAAAAAAAAAAACGTTTACATCACCAGAAAAAACCCAAAAAGACGAGAAGAAAAATGAAAATACCAAAATAAATTAAAAATTAGATTTTTCGATATTGTTAAAATATCGATATTTAAATTAAAAATCGTTGGAGAGGAGAAAACACAACAAAAAGTTACAATAAAAAATTTAAATTAATAAAAAAAAACGTTATAATAAAAAGATGAGAAGAAATATGTAAATTTAAAAATCGATTTTTCGATATTTTTAAATTTTCAATATTTTTCGATATATTTTGGTATCAAGCAACTCTTAATTTCGAATTACAAACATTTTATTAAATTTTCTATTGCTTTAAAAAATTTTAACGTACTTATTTCAACAAGGATTATGTTCTATATTCTTTTACAGTCATTTAAGTTTATGTTAAAAATAGAATAAAATAACAGACAACGAAAACAAGCACAATGCATCCATGAGTAGAGTTATTTTGTAGTTGAAATGTATTGATTATGTTTAAAGCTGCAGTAGCTTACGGTCTATATAAGCAGGGTAAGTTCTAGTTAAATTATTTTTTAATGAAATTAATATTTAAAGAACTTTTTATATTACTTAGCCATACTATTTTATTTTTTTTTTTTAAATTTTAAGTCATAATAAGGATACCAGTTTGAGTCAAATTTTTTTTTTAAATTTAATTTTTTCTTAAACATTTTTTTGTTAATATATTAACTTTTTTTTCGAACGTGAATAAAAATTTCAAATTTAAAAACAGACGAAGCGGTCAATTAAATATAAATACTTTTGTAATATTTTTAGTTCTAGCTTTCGTCTGAGCTTTCAAAAAAAGATGTCTTTACTTATTTATACCGACAATAGCTGCATTATTACTAGGTTAATCCGTCGTCAGTGGAACAATTTTTTGTTATCCCAATCTGACCATACGCTAACTCGCTACTGCTTTTAATCTACATATAGATATTTTGTTAATGATGATATCTTAGTATCTTACCCATCTTATACATATAGAGCGATATATACCTTCTTGAATCTGTTGTGTTCTTTTTTCAATTTTTTAATAATATCTTTCAAATACATAATTTATCTCGAGCATCTTTTTTCTATATATACATAATATTCTAAATTTATTATTAAAGGTAGATTTATCAAAATTATAGGTTATCCACACCGCATCAGGTAGTTTGTATAATATTATGCCAGCTAATATTATAATATGTAAGATTGCCGAGCGCGGTGTTTTCATAAATTGAATAAATAATAGTTTTTAAAACACCTTTTTTTCAAGGCGATATAGATTTTTATATACGCAATCATGATGTTACATTATCTTTTGATTTTAGATCGAATGGTATGATTTTAGAGATATTAGTGTTAACATAATATTATGAAAGACATTTTGTTTAATAAAATGTTTTAATTTAATTTTACTGAATGTTACGCATTATATTTTAGAGAAGGCAACATGTGGTTTATTAAGCTTATTAAAAAAAAAATCTGTTACCATTATCACACAATATGTGGGAAAAACTTTTTTTATATTGAAATTTCTATTCAAAAAAATAAAAACAATAAAAAAATAACCCTTCTAAATTTCAAGATCGGACTCAATCTACAATTTGTTTGTGTGCTATATTTTCTCCTTTTTTATCAAGCTTTTTTTTGTATGGAAGCTACCTTTTTCTAAACAGCAAAATTATTACCAAACAATGGGAACACCAATAAAATCATCTACATAAAATTTCAAGATCGTATCTCATCTATTCGATTTTACCAAGTTTTTTTCTAAAAACAAATAATCCATGAATTAACCTCAGCACTTGTTAAGAGTTTCTCAGCCATACTGATGATGGGACGTAGGTTTCGAAACGAGTTTTAAGTACTGAGATTACTTCATGGATTATTTGTTTCGACCATGTTTTTTTCTAAAGAACACAAAATTTTCAAAGCTGGGCGAAGAAAGGTACGCTTTGCCCTGGCCGAATCACTAATTTATTTGAGATTAGCTTTGTTTTGAATTAGACCGATTAGCCTGTTTTAATATATTTACATAATTCTATTTATGTACCTATATATGTACCTCTGGAGAAATTGAAAATTAAATTATTTTTGATATTCAAAATTAAATCTTTGTTATAACTAAATGTTGGTAAATATTTTCTAGGCATATGTCTTAATACAACTTATTTTATAGAAAAGAATATAACTTGTGTTGATGAAGATGAGATTCTAATATTTGCCATGTCATTGTAAAATTTTAATTTTGAAAAAAAACAGGGTTGGACGAACCATTATTTTATTATATGATTTAAATACATTTACTTCAAGTTTTTCTTTTATTTAATTGCAGCTGGTTTTGGATGAGCACAGATCTAATTTATATTTATTTTATAGTTTAATATTTATTGGCCTTTAAGGTTACATTTTATTTAGATATTATTGTATAATGCAAGGTAATGATATGTTTAAGAGAATAATAAATATATAGATTTTAATAAAAATATGATATATCAATTACATGGCAAATACCTTAAAATAATCATTTTGATGAACAGAGGTCATAAATCTATAAGCCGCGATCCGTTTTTAATATTTTATTTGGGCCCTTATATGTTTTTTTGCTCTCTTAAAATGGTTTTAAGAATCGACAAAAAACATAACAGAAACATTACGAAGACATTTCGGAAGCATCCTTTGGAAACATTGCGAGCACAAGTTTCCGCAACTTTATCTACAGAAACATTGCGAGCACATGTGTCCGAAATTGTGCCTATACAAAAACAAATGAAGCAAGGCGGTTTCTACATTTTGCATCTGAAAAGTGTCCGAAGTGAGTCCGGTTTCCGAAATGTTGCTATATACTGCAAACTTTTAAGAAACATTTCAGCCTAAAATCTCAAAAAAGTTTGATTATTCATGTTCTAGTATAATAAAAATGATTGATATGTAGAATTATCCTATTCTCGGATCTTTTTCAATCTTTGTAAGGATTTAGGAGGTACATTACTGAATAACTCTTTTAACCAAAAACTATATTCCGAGTAACATTTTTAATCGAATCTCAATATTTTTATAAAATAAATATTTAATTATTTTCGACATTGAATGACTAGTCATTTGAGAGAATACCTATTTGGCACTATTTGAAGAGTGTCATCTTACTCCACTGATGACGGCTTAGCCTAGAAATAGGTCTTGTTAGTATGAGTAAAGACAAATTTTTTTGAAAGTTAGAGCAAATAATATTACAAAAGTATTCACTTTTCGTTGACCGATTAACCTGTTACTAAATATTAAATTATATTTTTACTTTCTCCAAGTTTGGAGGAGATGCGCATGCGAGGGTCTCAATCATTTTTTTTACTGTGTCTGGTGAATGGGACTTTTTAGTTTTTAATCCCCCCCCCACTGAAGCGAGCACAGAAAACTCTTAGAAAAAACGTAGTTCATAACCTTTCTAGGAAGTTTGAAGAGGATCCGACTGGAAAGAAATTCTTCACTTCAGTTATTTTTGTATAGAGCATATTATATAGACTAGCACAAGAAGTTTTCGTTCAAGAAATTAAAAAGTCTTCTAACATCGACATTTTCCTACCGATTTTAACATTTTTTTTACTGTGTTTTTTAGTATTTAGGAAAAATTGTTGCAAAAAATGTTAATGAAAGACATAACGCCGAAAAGCTTTTAAAAGCTTATAAGCTTAAAAATCATACACTTTATACAAATATACTTTTTGTGTCATTGCTAAATGCAAATAAAATTGAGTTTACAATAATAGTATATTTTGGGGACTTTGTCAGTTTTAGTATTAGAAGAAAGCTTTTTTAGAGCTTTTGGACACTATGACTTTGGGCGTTATGTCATTAAATTTTTTTAAAATAAATATTTTGGGATGGCAATTAATTTTAAAAATGCTTATTTTTTGTTCAAAATCTTCTCAGATTGCATTAAAAAGATGCAAATAGTTTGGGTCCAAATATGATAATGTTCATTTTGACACTTCAAATATCTTTCAAATGGTTTAGTCCATAGAGACAATCAATTTATATTATTGCGCTAAAGACTTTAACATAAAGCATACTCAAATCTAAAGATATAATTAATTATTTTAATCCTCTTTATACTCGATCATATACAAAATACCCAGATAATAACCACAATTTCACATTTACATTTATATGTTTCAATCAAAGAACGCTTTTAAGTAAATTATAAGAAAAAAGCTCATAATGATTTGTTTTGATTACAGATCTTTCCGTTTCATTGCTTCAAATTAAAAATTACCAAAGTAATAACTTTATTATTTATCTACATTCATGTACATATAAGAGTTCAGAAAAAATAATTTAAAAAATCGCAACAGAAAATACATCATCTTATTTTTGTTGGTTTTCAAAGATGATTGTTTTTTTGTTAGTTTTATATTCGTGGTGGTTGCTGCTCCTCTTGAGCTGCAGTGTGTTGATGATGATTATAACCTTTATTTGAAACAAAAGTAACAAAATAATAATCATTCGCCGGAGGTCTATGCACGCACAGCACTCAATATATTAAACGTATAGTGCAGAAAATGAAGACGTTTCGTGACTATTAAAGACCATTAAGTATTGGTTATTAGTCTTGCATTCGCACCGTTTGGAAACATTAAAAAAAACGATATTCAGAACATATTATATGAAACAAATATCTTTAATATTTGGGATACAAGATTTTTTATGTATACGAAAAGGTAAGTTTATGTTGATGTGAGGTGAGATACGTGGAGCCTTGTATTTTAAAGGTTAATATTTAATTATATTTTTCAGAATAAAATATATTTATTTAAGAATTAATAATTGAAAATAATCAGAAATAATAATTTAATAATTTGGTCTCTGCACATGATGATATGGAAAGCGTAAGCTTTTAAAAACGAAAATCCAAAGTTCCATTTCTTAAAATACATGGAACTATCTACCTAAATTCCTTTTATTTTTATTTTGTATTTAACAAAATATTTCAACTAAAACCGTGGAAAATTATTTGTTTAGCACAGAACATTTTTTCATAAAATATTTATTTTCGTTTTTTCCATCCATTGATGTGTTAAATATTTTTGTAAGTTAAAAAAGTATCGTCGTATAATGTGCGTTAATAAATAATATGATTATGATAGTATGTTTTGCGGTATACTATATGCAATGACGATGGTTTCAAATATTACAAAATATTTTTTCCCACACATATAGATAGTTAGCTACATGAAAATATATAAACAAAAAATAAATATCTGGTTTTTCTTCTCATATAAAATAAAATGCGCGGTAAAATTTGGTGCACGTGATTATTTAAAAACTTCATAGTTTAAGCTTTTAAGCGTGCAGAAAAATTTGTTTTTTTGCAATGTCAACGCATAGCTTACCGCTAGTTCATCATAATATTTTATAGTAAACAATGAAATCTATGAAAATATTTATTTTATGCAAATTAAAATGTTTTTAAAAAAGACTTTTAATAATTTATATGAAGATCTTTTAAATTTTTTCATATAAAGATAACAATGTTTTATGCACTTTTTTCATTCATACAATATGAGCGCATTAGCGAGATGAATCTAATTTTATAAAGTTTATTCGTCATAATTTTTATGATTTATGTGATAATTTTTTATAATAAAATTGCGCTTATTAAAGTTTTTTTTATGATTTTTTTTATTTGTTTTTTTTTGCTAATTTGCTGATTCATGTTTAATTTTAATTAGAATATTATGTTCAGTATTTTTTATGTTTATAGTATCGTGATATTATCATATAAAGTTAATAGAGTTAGATTTTTTCTTAACGATTTCAAATTCAAAGTTGTAGAACGTGAGGTTCAATTTAAGCTTTATTATTCTAAATATAACATTTATACTTATAGGCTAATAAAATTTACTCAAGTATTCCATTTGTAGACGCCAGACTACTTTCATAAATCATGTGTAGTGTATAGACTATAGGCTGGGATCTACAAGTGGTATCCTTGAGTGAAAAATTAAACCTCTGCCCATCGACCGCTTAGTCCGATATTTCAAGTTTTTCAAAATAAAAAATTACTTACAAATTACTTTGAGCGAAAACATCGTAAATTTTTTTATAGATGTCGTAATTATTGAGCACTAAATGCATTCACTCAAAATTAGTTGTATATTCTTGAGTGAAAGAAAACTCTAAATATACCAAAAATAGTATAATTTTGCCAAAAATTATTAAGCAAAGAAGCTCAAAATTAACTGAAAATAATTTTATTTTGAAAATATTGATTGAGAGAAAAAACTATAAATACCGGCAATAATGTAATTTTGATAAAAAAATATTGAGCAAAAAACACTCAAAACTAGTCGATTTAAACCTTTATCGACAAACTTAAATGTAAGTAAAATAAATTCAATATAACTAAAGTGAAATAAATCTTATTTTGACATCATATTTTGCTAAGCAAAAATCACTCAAAATTTATTGAATTTATCCTAATTTTAACAAAAATTATTGAGTACAATTCACCTAAAATAATGTTAATTTATTCGTATTTTGGTCAAAATTAAGTGAAATTCACTAAAAATTAAGTTAGTTTACCCTTATTTTGATGAATTTGATTGATCGGTATTCACTAAAAATAAAGTAATTTCACTCTTATTTCAAAAATATTTATTGAGAAAAATTCACTCAAAATTAAGTTAATTTAACCTTATTTACACAAAAAAATTTGAGCGAAATTCACTCAAATAATAATAAATAAATAAGTCATGGACGATATAATTGGTTTTCAATTGCCTTAGTGAATTTAAAATTTTAAAATTGATATGATAATTTTAAATTTATTACTCAATAAATAAAAAAAAAAATATCACTCAATAAATAAAACTAAAATGGGTTACATTTTGCTTTACTGTGAGTGATTTTCTCTCAATTATTTAATTTAAAAAATATATTTTCGCCATATTTTTAGGACTGGACCTTGACAAACAAAAAATTTTCCAATAAAATTAGATTATTCTTACTTTATTTTGAGTGACTATCACTCAATGATTTGTAAAATAAATTAAATATTCAATTTATTATGAGTTTTTTCACTCAAAATTTGTAATAAATATATTTAAAAAAAGTGCTCAATATTAACATATTTTTAATAAATAAGTTAACATAAACCATCAATCAACTTTCTCATAATTTAACTATGAAATGTTTTCCTAATATTTGAGTTATTTTCGTAAATTTTTAAGGAAAAAGAAGAAATTTTAACATAAATATTTTTTTACTCAAACGGTTTAAGCGAATTATTGATTGAGTTTTTTCGTCAAAAAAAGAGGAACATATTTTCACTCTGTGTTCACTATACATTTTTCAGTCAAAATCACTCAATTGAGTGAAATTTTTTATAGTGTGTATTTAAAAAAATATTTTAACCAGTCCTTAAGTATTTGATTATTTTTATATAAAAAACTATTTCAAATTTTAATCCAAATATAGATAATTTGTGAAAATAAATTCTTATCGAGCGTGTTTTAATGAAAACTTGAATACATTTATCGGTCAATGAGAAACTATATTATAATAAATGTGACACAGAAATAGATCCTGTAACTACCTATTAAAATATCGAAACCGTTTCGGAACCTACGTTCCCTTCATCAGATTGGCTGAGGAACTCCACTAACAGTTATAGTATAGATAATTTGTTTTATCATTGCATTTTGCAATCACATTTTATCCACGCTCAGCGTTCCTACTGTAAAGTCTAGTAAAGAATATAATATCCGCCCCTGTATAAAGACTGGTAATTTATTTAATCGCAGCTCAGTCAATATAAAAGCTTTAACAACACCTTCCACACTATTCTCATATAACAAATTTAATTTATGCAATAAACACTTGTTAGCTAGTAACTTTATATGCGAATCGGTGACAGTTTTAAAGATATAATAATTCCTCCTTGCTGAAATGACATTATTATAAAATGTATATTACCATTTATACAAGTTAGTATTCTAATAAATATTTATTAATTCTAAAATAATAAACGTAAATTTATGTTAGCATATTTTACCTAGGGTGGATCGTTGATCGAAGTATATCTTCTGTAACTGTGCTTTTTACAATTAATTTAAAATTCGCTAAAGCAATTCAAAATTACTTCTAATGAAACAACAAAAAATATGATATGTGAAATTCTGCTCATACTAAAAATTAGTGAACTAAAAGCTTAATAATTTATTTTAAATTAAAAAAAAAAAATGTCAAAAAATTTTACTGAAAATCAATTATTTGAAATTTTGTTTAATTTTTTAAAAATAGCTAAGAATAATTTAACAATTTAAACGAAATCACTTTTGGTTTCAGTAAATTAATTTTAACTCTTTTAAGTTTTTATCTGCAGTCAGCTCACCACTTAATCAAAGTAAATTATTGCATCGAGATAAATTGCAAGGCAATCAGCAATGATAATATATTGTCTTTTAAGTACCAAGGCGGATTGTTGTCTAATTTTTGAATTTTGAAGAAAATTTCAATCCATCCTAATTTACATATATAAATTTTACAGTACAATATTTTTCATCATTAATGTGAGCTCATTACATGCGCGCATTTGCATTATGTGGTAATTTATTTATTTAAGAGGTTGGTGTTATTATAATAAAAGGCTGAAAAGTGCAGCGCTATTGTTTGATTTTATTTATTTATTTAAATTATTATTAAAATGCCATCATCAACATATTATTATTATATTAAAAGTACCCATATATTATTAGCCATATCATAATAATTCTTCTTTAAAATTGCAACTTTATATGCATTTAATAAAATATAAATAAATATTACCAATATTATATGTTAAATGAATAGGTTATAAGCAATTGTATAGTAATATTAAGTTAATATATTTTGCACTTCGTTCCGTATAATTATTTATTTATTTTATGTTATTAAGATATTTTTGTTCAATTTAATATTGCATAGTTTAAGTTGCGTCTTTGAGGTATACATAATTTTTGCACGCGCATATAATTCTCGCGATTAATCTCTTACATACATTAATTTCAACAAATTATATGTAAAGTATAATATAATCTTTTTTTATAGATACGAGACAATATTTAATTTGTTAAATATTATATTAACAACAATTTATTAATTATTTTTATATTTATTATAAAATTAAATTATATATGTAATTTGAAACAACAAGAAAAGATTAAACCTAAGATATAACAAAGGAAAAAAAGAGCGAAGCTTCACGCAAATTTTTTTTATTTGTTGTTTCCATAAGAAAAAGTGTTCCGAATGAGTTAATTATAAATATAATTTTACATGTCTTGTTTATTTTTGTATTATTAAACTAAATTCTAAATACATATTTTTTTTAAACATTTTTTTTATGACAAAACCAAATAAATAATAATATTTTTGATAATCTATCACATAACCACAGAAAATAATATTATCACTTATATATTTACATTGTTTAAAGTAATATCTAATAACAAACCTTAAATTCTAGAAATTCTTATTATCGTTTAATGTTTAAACAAATATTGGAAAATCACTAAGATAGTAAGTGTATAGTCTTCTAAACCGTATGCCCAGCCTTTTTCAGATTAAATTAAATAGTAAATTTCAGCATTTTTTGTATTCAAAACAGAGGTGGCAGCATATTGAAAAAAAGTTGCTGCTACTTAATATACCTGCTAATATTTATACACATATTAGCAAATTAACTTTAGAACACAATACATATATATTATCAAAATTATGAAGGATTACAGTAGTTTTGCTCACGCACGTTCTCTAAAAATACTTTGAGGATCTTTAGATCATTAAAAAAAATATAATTTGTAGTTTTTACGGTCGTTTTTAATGATATAAATATGATTTTAGACAGGCTCTCGACCAATGATCAAACAAAACATTGGTCGAGAGCCTGTCT
>JANSTW010063233.1:0-11035 GCA_027564275.1 Diadocidia ferruginosa
AACATATAGAAGAATCGAAAATCTCATAAGTGTAATGTTGTAAAGAGTTGCTACTTGCTATACAGAGTTAGTTCGATCGCTGATGAAGTTAATAACAGAAACTAACTTCAACATCGCTGTTTAACCCATATTTTTGAGATAAGATTCACAATATATAAAGTTGAATATATACACTACCAGTCAAAAGTTTATACTCAAAAGCTCTATTATTAAATACTACTTAATTTAGTCTGCTTTTTCGAAGATTCTTTCGAGCAATTGATTCTTATTAATTCTTAGTATAATAGGCTTCTGGTATGAGTAAGTTGCAGTGTGTAACTATGTATTTTATAATAGAGCTTTTTAGTTTAAACTTATGACTGGTAGTGTATATGACATAAATTATTACCCTGCAGTTATGAAACTAAAATGTATAAATAAAAGTGTCGCTTTCGTCTCGACCGAAAAAATCGCTCATATATATTCGATGGTAATTGTGTACATTATATGTTCAATAATAATGCAAATATAGTTGACGATTCTTTAGTACCGTTCTGCTATAATTACCATAAAAACTTATAATTCGCTTGCAAAGCTTTGGCAAGGAATCTGAACATATAGAAGAATCGAAAATCTCAGAAGTGTGGTGTTGTATATACAGAGTTGCTATACAGAGTTTGTCTGATCGCTGATGAAGTTAATATATAAGAGAAACTAATTTGAACATCGTTGTTTAACCCATATTTTTTAGATAAGATTCACAAATCAAAATATATAAAGTTCAATATATTATGATTTAATAATAATTACCCTGCAGTTATAAAATTAACATGTATAAATACAATATGCATTTTAATTACATACAACATATCAAAGTATATAATAATTATACTTAATTTTTAGTCTTAATTGGAGTAGGGTAAAATGTCACATAAATAATTCTAATAACTTATACTTATAAAATATATTTCTAAGGCTCAATTTTGTTTATCGAAAACAAATAATTTATATTTTAACATTTTTTATTAGCTGCTTTCTTATGTGAATTTGTTAGTCCGATAAATAAAGTCTTACTTTTATTTTATTTCTTCTGATCATTTAAAAAGCAAATTACTGTAGCTAAAACATTGTTTTTTTACTATTTTTTTACTATTAATAATTATCGTTACATCATCGGATGTGAGGAGCGTAGCAGTGCGTAACGACCAAAAATCGTCATTGAAAGAAAATTAGATAATAAATTTTATCACCTAATAAAGGTAAAATATTATGAAAGAAAAAACCTTATCCTTAGGTTTTATAAGTTTAGACAAATCTCTGTTTACAAATGCCTATATAAACGAGAACGATATTTCTTGTAAGGTGCGTAACTTGAACAAATTGGAAACATTTTACTATAATTTCGGTATTTTAAGATAATATATTTATAGATTTTATTTTAATGGAAAATATAACGCCAGTTATTTATTATATTTTAATAATTTAAGCTTAACATTATCTCAACTTTTACTCCATAGCGTAGGAGCATATGACATCAACAATTAGCCGCCACGCACTCGATTTCTTGCCTTCTTGCCAGAGCTTTTACTTCGTTTGCTTACCCTATATTATCATTCAAAACACCAATGACAATGTACAATTTTATTAATTTTAGCCATCTGTAATGTGAATTTAATTCATTTTCACAATTTGTTTGAGTATGTTAAGTTAGTTAAAAAACCCTATAGTTAGTTGAGGTGCCGCTTCCATCAAATTGTCCAGTTTATATGATTCAACAGAAAATTTTAAAACATAGTCTATACACATTTCTGAAATATCTTAATAAAATAGACTCTCGGATATGTTTGTAATATGTATACTTACGAAAATTCATTTCTTTCATTCATTTATATTTTTTTTATAATAGTCTATAACTCTATAAAGAATAAATTACTATCTTTTCATAAAAATAGTATTGTATTGTGTGATATCTATAACGATAATTTCTTTGGAAAAAGTGGTGAATCATGCAACGAATATTCTGAATTTATTACAAGAATGTACGTATACATGTAAAAATATAGTAATTAAACTAGTTTTTCTTTCAATTTAAATAATTAAATCTATAAAGCTGTTATATAAAATATTCCGTCATAAAGAATTTTTTGGATTTCCAATATTTTTTTATATAATTTATACTAAAGTTGAATATAATATGAAAAACAATACTTTTCAATTGTAACAAGTTGTTTCGCAAAATTGTTAAATAAAGCGAAAAAACCCGTATATTATATTTTCAATATGTTATTGCGTTTAAATCAGAAGAGTTACAGACAAGTATCTGTAGGGAAAGTCAGATCATCAATATATTATAAAAGGCATAAACATTGCTATCAACAATTTATTTAATTATTTGATTTGATTGTGGATACTTAGATTGTATAATAATAAAAGGTAGACAACATTTTATTGCTCGCGTTCAATAGCCTAATGAAAGAAAAAGGAAATTTTTAAACTCAACTAAATTAAATCGAAACAAGTAAAAGTGACTAAATTGTATAAAGATGAAGTTCATAGTGAGTGTTGTTTTTTAATATTTTTAATAATTTCCATTTCATTAAATTTTCTGTGTTAATAATTAACTTTTTATATAGAATATTGTATTTAGCTCGTTTAAAACTAAAAAAAACCAAGTGTATTAACTAAGATTTTGTCAGACTAATAAAACATACATTTTTAGAATATACGTGTTAGAATTTATTATAATTGCGGAGCTTCTATAAATTTCTGGAGAAAATTTTGACTTTTCTTTCTCGAGAAGAACAATATTAATATAATTCTGTAACATCTTCTTAAATAAAGAACGAAAGGTTTTAATATCTTCAAAATATTTCCAATTTAATATTCAGTTTAAAAATGATAAATATACAAACTATTTTCAAATATGTGTACAAAAAACATTTTTGATTATACAGTGCCGAGCAAAAGTCATGCACATTTTTTAAATTTCAAAAAATGGTCAATTCTTTTAGTAAAAAAATGGTTTTTTGGTAAATAAAAATAATTCGTTTTATTTTTCACATGATTATTTTCCGAAAACCGATATTTTTTATAAGAAAAGAAATAAGCTGATTCTACCATAATTTATAGGCGAGCAAGCTGAGCAAAAGCAATGCAAATCTCTTCAATTGAAATATTCAATAGAACAAGCAATAAGATTTTAAAAGTTGCAAAAGGTACGACATTTTATTTTAATCTGATAGGGATTGAAAACCATTAAAATAAAATAATAATATGTGACCTTTGAATATGACTGCTTCAGCCTCCATCTTGGAAAAATGGCGTTTCGGTCGTTTTCTCACGAAACGGTACGTTACAGGCAACCCTGATACCCACAACTAAAGTATTTTATCTAAAACTCATCATCATCGTATCTTTTACTCCAAAGCGAGGGAGCATAAGGACCATTTTATGATAGTTTATCGGCTTCAACTCATGCACAAGCTGGATTTTGTACGGGCACATGTGTATTGCGGACAAAATTCTCTGAAGGGACCTTCGTGATAGTCCCAGTTGTGTCGAACGTCTCCTTGTTGGTGTTCCTGGACTCTCTTGTACATTGTTGACTACACGTTCAATATTTTCCTCCGTTTGGACCGTACGCGGTCTTCCGGGAATTCGTATGTTTCTTACTGATCCAGTTTCTTCAAAATGTCCAACCAGGCGGTTTATTGTTGCTGCAGAGGGCAGATTCCGCATATTGAAATATCGCCGAGTTAAAATAACTGACCTTTGATTTTGATAAAAAAAAATGCAATGGTTTTCGTTCGCTGCTCCGTTGTGTACTGTTGTTCCATTATATATTTGCTAAGCCTTATTTAAAAGATTCTAAAATAAAAACAACAAAAAACTAATAAATGTTCTTTTTGCGCCACCTTGTATTTTGTCGGTTTCCCTTTTCTTTTATTGATACATTCTGTAATCTGTAGTCTTTATGACATTGAAAAAAACAATTTGTTTTAGAAATGTAAATTTGTTGCTTTAACCAAATAATTAACATGATAAAAATAAAAAGAATTATTTTTATCCACCACATACCATTTTATGCCTTAAAGAATAGAACATTTAGATCATTTTTTTAAATTTGCTATATTTTTTCTCACCACTGTATATTTTGCAAAGCTTTTTCTACAATGTTTTACCTTTCTTATTATATAGACTACAAATCCTATAACTTCTTTACAGATAACTCAAACTTGTATAATTATAGCTTGTATAAATTTGTTAAATGCAATTCCGCTTCGAGATAGTCCAATAGTCTCATCAAATGACAGTTACACTTTAGATGATGACAATAATAATGATAAAGCAATTGTTATTTTGCCAATTATTATTATTTACACAGCAGATGCACTTGATAGATTAAACAGTCCTAATCAACTAATCAATACCGATATCAAAGAAGATAATATTGAACAGCCATCTAGGAGGCAAGGAAGATCATTTTTACGATTTGGATAATTTTTTTTTAAATACCAGTCTTGTTTTTCTCATATAAATTAAAAAAAAATTAAATTGAAATAAAAGAAACAAGAATGTAAATATCTGTAATTTATAATTGAAGTTTTTTTATTTGTTCTGCTCAAATTTCCTTACACTTTATATTGAAGCGGTATATGATTAGATCTGTAGATCAAGCTATTCAGCAGTTCAACACACTATTAAATATTTCCTATATTTCGGCGATATAAAATTATATTCACATCTTATATGAAAGCACAACATATATTTCTATATAAAATCATATACATAGAACTAAAATGCAATAAACAGATAAAATTATATTTGTCTAGTTAAAGCCTTTAGAAATGCTGCGGTATATACCTTTGTATTTAAGATTAAAAAAGCGTGTTTCTAAGTAAATGTATGTAAAGATACGTACAACCTTTTTTATATAGAAATTTTAAACAGTACTATCAGTTGCCGTTGTTGTCATCGTATAATAGATGGACAACATACTAAAATACGTCTGTCGATGCTTTTAAAGTGATATTACTATATAAATATCAATGGTACAACTGAAGAGAATATAAATTAAAATTAATGTCAGCAGACCGCTGAATATGATTTGTTCACAAAAAACCTCAAAATATAATTTTATCTCTATAACAATACGATTAAATAATTGGTATGAACATTTGTTCGCTTCATGTAATATTTTTTTTCTTCAATATCTTACCTTAAATCATGTTTTTTATTTAAATTATCCACAAAAATCCAACCCATTGTTTATGAACATGAATTATTACATTAAAATATAACAACTACATGCATGATACATCTATTTCACAATCTTATCTCTAAATAATATTTAGTATCTGCAAATTCCTATAACTTCTTTACAGATTACTCAAATTTGTATAACTATAGTTTGTATAAATGCGTTAAATGCGATTCCGCTTCGAGATCCATTAGCCTCATCAAATTATAGTAACATTTTAAAAACATCTAAGCACGATAAAAATAGTGATGATAAAGTTCTTGTTACTTTGCCAATTATTATTATTCACACAGCCGTTGTACTGGATAGATTAACCAGTCCTAATCAGAAAATGAATACTGAAGAAGATATTGATGAAGTAACAAAATTATCTACAAGAACGGGAAGAGCTCTTGGAAGAGGTTCATTCCGATTACGTTGGGGATAGACATAATGTGTCTAAGCACAAAATTCATTTAAAAAATTCATACCTTATATACAAGTTAAATTTTTAATTAAAGAGACTAAAATCTAAATTTCGTTTTTTTTACAATAAGGTTGTGTCACTTACTGTTCTAATGATCGTTATAACAAGGGTACAATTAAAACGGATAGATGTCTCAAAAACATTTGAAACAGAAAATATTGAAGAAAATAAAACATTGGATCCGTTTAGTTATGAAGTTACGTTAGATCGTTTGCGAGAGCTTGAACTACGAGATATTGAAACAGAATTACAAGAAAAAGAAATCAGTCAGATAACTTTAGAGTTGTACAAATTGCAATCGAATATTAAAAATTACAATATTCGTCGTAAGAGATTCGGACTTGGAAAATAGTTTAACCAATGATTCCGATTTTCATGTTTATGTATAAATTCGTTATTTTGAAGAATAAATAAATATAACTATTGATTTATATATGAGTTTATCATTTTTTTTTGCGCTGCGTTGGCTTTCGATTTACATTATTACGCCTTTCATTCATAAAACTATCGTCTTTTAAGTGATGATAAATTGCTCCTTTTAATTTTTATAGATACTTCTGTTAATTGCTTTCACAATTGTCCATTATACAGTACAATCAGAATTGAGTGTGGAATTTGATCAATTTACTGCTGCAGATACTGAAGAAAATGTTACCGATTTTTTGGACAATTTAACAACTGAAGATACGGTTGATGATACATTACAAACCGAAAGAGTTCTTACCCAAGAAGAAATTGAAAATCGTTTGTTTCGTGAAGAAGAATTGGCTGGATTAGCAAAAGAGCTAGAAGAATTTGAATTATTAAAATCAAAGTCTAATAGTAAAATTGACCAATATCGATATGAACGTAGTGATAGTCAATTAAAGGATGATGGTCAATTTTGGTATTGGAGATAAAAATGTGTACAAGAATTAAATAAACAATAAAAATCTGAATACTTTTTCCTATAGTTTTATTTTCTTTGCATCATATTGTGAAAAAATACGTGTTGAAAAGCAAACATAGCTTTTCAAAAATTGAAATCTATAATAAGTACTTATTACTTTATTGTTCTGTTATCAATGAGTACTTAAACCTCTTGTTGCCACGATGAGATAAAATGTCTCAAAAGTCAAAGTTGCTCATGAATACAAACGAATAAGAAATATATGTAATACTTTGTTTTTAGTGCTAACTAAACATAAAAAAAATTAAAAAAAAAATTAGTAAAATCATTAGGTGTTGCCGTTGAGGAGTGATTACATGATTTATTTTGAGTAAAACATCATATTAGAAAGAGGGTAAATTTTTCATATTTACTGAGTTACAGGGGTTTTAAATTTTGTTGCATTATTTAGTAAAATTTTGTTTTATTTTTATCAGGAATTAAATAACTATGAAAAATTAACCCCCTTAAAATAATTGTTTATAGTTATCATAGAATCACCCTATCTAACTAATTCTAACATCTTCTTTACATATTAGGTGTACAAATAATTTTCCACCGTTTTTTTCATAAAACATATTTTGCTATCTTAGATCATTTGTATAATACTTCGGAAGAACTCTTCATATTTCGAGGATATCCACGAATCGACCCATTTTTTTGGTTTCTTCCCTTGATATTAACTTCTGCTCGGAAATACCATGGGCCATCGACCGGAATAGATGATTATCTGCAGATGCAAGGTCCGACGAATACAGCGGGTGGGATACGACTTTCCATTGAAGTGTCACGAGTACTATTGAGCACGTGTTTGCTTGAGTGCTCGGCTCATTCTCAATGGTTATGTTCGGTAGGGAGCTCTAGTAATGGTTTTGCTTGTTTTAAGCAAATCATAATAGAAGACACCAATTTGATGACACCAAATACACAGCTTGAGTGCCTTGCTTGCACGTCAAACTCACTGTGTTTAAACGTCAGAAATCACTCACGACAACTTGTATCACTTACAGCAGCCTCACCATATGCTTCTCTAAGCAATCGATGCGTCTCAGCTGCAGATTTCTTCAAATTAAAAAAGTTCACGCAAATTGTGCTAATTTGGCAAAAACTTGTAATTTTTGGACCAGATGAACAAACTTACAATAAAACGTTTAACACCAGTCAATTTCTACATAACCTTCTAATTGTATAGGATACATGATGAACGGCGGAAACTTATTTGTACACCCATCAATAGTATTTTTGTACATTTTACTAACTTTCCCTTTTTCATTAAATCCAATGTCAAAATAATTAATTAATTTAAATTAGAATTTTCTTTTGAGCACTTTTTAACAGTTAAGGTGTGCGCACACTTAGGCGATTGGAAGAGGCACGGCGCGACGCGATTGAAAGATTCAATTTTTTAACATATAAAACAACAACCAATATTGAAAAATATTTGTTGTTCTATTGTACGGTAAAAAAACTGACTTTCAATCGCGTCGCTTGCTGTCCCCTAGGTGTGCGATATCCTTTAACTTCTTTATTATATATCGCCACAAATCCAAAAAAAAAATCTAAACACTAAGTCCAAATTCTATAGGAATAGAAATTTGAAGTCTATTATATGATTTTTATGATTCTTTGGTGCTTATAGTTTCTTAAAATTAATACAAGGTCATTTAATTTTATAGTTCCAGAATTCTGTTATTAGATAATCCGAGAAGTTGTCTTTTGTCCAATATGTTTTAATTAAAATTAAAATAAACAAATATTTTTTTTCTTCTTAGATATTTCCATTTATCATATTAAACTATCATCTTTGTCATGCCATAAATATCATTACGCCTACCGATAAACAAATCAGATCACCCTATCATCATCGTAAACGAAATGTGATGGTGGGAGACGTCAGTTTTAGCTATGCAGCCACAGACATTGATGCTGGTAAAGATCAACACATCAAAACATTAACTATAATTAAAAATATCGCCTTACCCAAACGAGCGGATACAACGTACCGGCAACTCGGCACCGATGAAGATTGGGAAGCAAATTTAAAAAATCAATTTAAATTAATTGTTAAAGTACCCGATTTTATCGACATTTCCAAATTAAATATTTTCAACAATGCTGACAAAGCAAATAGTTCAACTTTGCTCGCAGCAAAGCCGTCAAATGTGAAAAATGAAAATATTGATGCTAATTCACAATTTAATCATACTAATATTGTTGTAATGGCAGCTCCAGTCTATGAAAAAATAGTTAACGACAGTACGTCGGAGTCGTTGAGACTAAGACAGAGACCGAATGATGATCGTTACTCGAACGAGAAATCACAACAATTCCGACGACCGCAATTGCCCGACGATGTGGAATTTGTTCAGGTGCCTCAACGAAAGCAAAAGCCAGTCATATTTTCAAAAAATAGTAATAAAAATGCGGCTGCTCAAGCAGAAAGAACGTTGTATGAAGATTTTTCCGATTATGTAAAAAATATGAATTATCCTGCGAAAAATAAACCAAAATTGTTTAAATTTGAAAATGAATATGACGAAACACAACAAAGTATACAAGATCAACCGGACAAGCCACTCACATCTAATTCAGCCAATGATCTGCCACCATATGAAATATATGGTAATAAAGTTGAAAAATCTCAATCATATTTAGATGTTACCGCAGAAAGTCTGCTACAGTCGCCTTTGGTTGGATCTTCCTATTCAAGTTTTATCAGTCACTTTAATCAAGAACCCGTAATTTCATTTCAAAGTCAACGATCGTACACAACCACTGTTGCGCCACAGCCAGTACTTAGTGCTTTGAAAAAATCTTCACCATCGACATACGTATTTCAAAGTACCACTCAAAAGGCATACACTGTTCCGTATAAATATAGAGCAAAACAACAAAAAACAAATGAACAAAGCGAACCGATTCAAGATTATACCGATTTCGAGAATCATCAGGATCAAAGATACAACTCCTATCGTATCATAAAGAGTCCAATTTTAAATAACTCTAATTTGAAATAGGTATAGATTTAGGCCAGCTGTGTTATATCATATTGTTTTAAAATTATTTAAGTTTAGTGATAATTATACAGGATAAGAATTGTACTCAAGAAGGTGATTGTAAATTTTTAAATATTTAACTTTAATTTTATTTTACAACTGCTGATGTTACAATACTATAAACTTTATCCAAATATTCAATAAAAATATAAAAATAACTACAAAAATTTATTGTTACTAAAAAGAAATTATTTTTTTAGTAAAATTGTGAATAAAAAAAGATTTTAGTTATTTTACAAAAACGTATCGTTTATAAATTTTTATTTTCTTTTTGTTTAGTTTTAATTTAATTTTTTTTTTCATTTTTAGTCGCCATTTTGTGTTTTATTATTTAAATTCGTAAAACATTAAAACGACGAAATTTATGTTTTAAATCCGATTATAATCGGACAGCATTTAACACAGTTATTAACAAATCCCTATTTTTTTTTTCTTCCATGAAAATCCGTTATTAAATGACGGAGATACACGTAAATAAATTTAAATTAGCCTTCTTGAATAATTTCTCCATTTTTTATGAACAACGTTTCTCTGAAGTTCCAAAGTTCTACAAATTATGTCAATATTTGGTAAGTAAAGGATTTTTGTTTTGGTCGCCATCTTGAATAAATGTTATTCTTAGATCATTATAAAATTAAACATACAATACTTTTGTGCGTATATACAAGTATACACAACGCACTCCACCAAACAAACAGACAAGCTGCAAGGGAAATTTGACGACGTATCAAGTTATATGACTATGGGAGTTTATAAATAGAAGGTTAAAGGATGCAAGTTTTACTAAGCCATGTAATTTATTTTGTTCTATAACTTGTGTATACAAAATTTATCTATAAAATTGTTGGTTTCGTGTATATCAACAGAAATATGCCATCATGAATTTTTATCCACTTACATCTTTTATCGAAAGATCACTAAACATATTAGTTTTGTCCGTGCATGTCGCTGACCCGGACTATTATTCTTATCGCACACCTAGCGTACTGCGTGCGATAAGTATTAAGCGCTACAAATGCACGCCCTGTCTGCAAAATAAAAAGCCACCATCTTAAATAAATATAAATGCTTTGCATGACGTCATATTAAAAAAATCCAGAGGCCCGATTATGAAACTCGATATTATCGGTATTAGAGATACGTAGAGATTAAAATTCCGATACACTCAAATGTAGATATCATGACTTCTCGATCGGATCGAGTGGTATAATTTATATTCATTTTCATTGTTATACTCCATTTAAACATACATTATCATCTAGAAGTCAAAATAGCTGCATTCGAGCGTATCGGAATTTTAATCTCGACTCGATACCGATAATATCGAGTTTCATAATCGGGCCTCA
>JANSTW010063244.1:0-11035 GCA_027564275.1 Diadocidia ferruginosa
GTCTGTCAGGAAAATATTAGTTACAAGAAAGTTGTACACCAGTCAGTGAAAGGATTTGGCTAAAATTTTATGGGGGTAAGTTTTAAGAGATTTGTAGTTCTGCGATTGCATTTGGAGTCTCTAGGTCAAAGGGGAAGGGGCTCCCATACGATGTCTTGCTAAAAATGGCAGAAAAATATGAGCATATAAAGAAAGTTTTTTCCTGGTAAACGGAAATGGCTCAAATTTGATCGGGTAGGGTTTTAGTAGTCCCATACTCTGGGATTACATATGGTGTGAAGGGGCTCCTATAAGATATTTTTGTGAACAAATTTTAGCATATAGAGAAAATTTTTTACAAGTAGATGGATTTGTCCAAATTTTTTTTTGCTAATTTTTATGTTTCTATACTCTGGAATTGAATTTGGGGTCTCAAGGTCAAAGGAGTAAGGGGCTTCTATACGTTTTTTATATGAAAATGCATTGTAACTACTAACTTCAAAAGATAGTATAAAAGCAGCATCCAGTTTTACTGGAGGCTCTCGGACCGATTTTTTCATTGCAATTCTTGCGTAGTTTAACAAATGTAGATCGGTAAATAGTTTAATTTCAGATAAATATATAATTATATAATATATAGCGGTTTTAAATAAATTACAAACTTTTCGAGGTGCTGGTTCATGCATAAAAAGGGTGCGATGAAATAAAAATATTTTTTTCTTCAAAGTCTTGGAAGTCTTTTGGAAAACTTGAAAGTCGCGTTTGAAATTATTTTGGAATTCTTAGAAGTCTTTTGGAAGTCTTGAAAGTCTATTAGTAGTCTTCTGGAAGGTTTGGAAGTTTTTTTTTAAAGTCTTGGAAGTATTGAGAGTCTTGGAAGTAATGGAAGTAATGGAAGTCTTGGAAGTCTTTTAGAATTATTTCAAGCCTAAAGCCTTTTGGAAGTCTTGGAAATGTTAAAAATCATTGTTATTGTTTCACTTTAAATTCATTTTTATTTATAAAATAAAACAAATAAATTACAAGAAATTATTCTAATGTTGATGCAATTTTGGTATTTTACTACTCGTATTACTATCATGTTTGTTCAGTATTCAGTACAGCTGACATTTTGCGTCAGTGATTCCATCAGTCGCTAATCACGGGTACTTATCATACAGCCCACGTATTTTCACATAAGCTGGAAAATTGATTGAATAATCTTCATTTCTCCATGATAGTATGATACATCACATGTGAAAATTAACTTCCGTCGCAGCATGGTCAAGCATTTCATTGACGTAATCATGGGACAAATAATTTCAGAAATCACGGAAATCATATCAGAAATCACGGAAATAATTTCGGAAATCACAAATTGCGGGACACACATTTTCTAGTGGTCTACCCCTAAGTAACAGCGAAATACGATTAGAGGGTTAAGTGGGTTAACACAATATCATGACGTCCAAAGATGTAATTCATCTCTCGTAACTGTCATATCCATCTATGTCGTGATGTCAAAACTATATATTTTCAGCATTTAAACTAACCTTAAACATACATTTATAAGAATTGTTATTGTTAAACAAATCCACAAAAAAATCCGATAAATTAACAAAAAAAAACAATAAAAATGTTTACAGAGCGGTTTAGCCGGCGCATTGGCACAACTTACATTGGGCGAACCACGATCTCAGCAACAGGAAGCCTACGAGGAAAGTATGAGACGTCAATGCTGGGAGGCTGGAAACATCGACTATTTAGGTAAGGATTCCTTCGATAACATCTGGAAACGTATATCACAAACATTAGAATCTAAAAACGAACCTACAGTACTAGCTACAAAGAGTGAACGATCTGCCACACCACAACCCGACGACAAATTGACCGTTGAGGAAAAGAAGGAAGGTAATTAGTTCAAATGCCTTTTTATCTCTTTTCTATTTTTTTTTTAATCTTTAATTGTGAAAAAAAATCTCAATTTTTGTATGCCATATTCAACCTCAATCTCTTATATTTATATTTTCTCTCATTTATTGTGAACGTTTTTTTATTTTTGGAAACACGTAAATTTTAGAATCAAAAAAATCATTTTTTGTTTTTTGTATAACTTTGTTTTGTATCAATAAATTCGATTTCTTTTATATGTTCACATTTATCAAAGAAACAAATATTTAAAAAAAAATCAAAAATTATCAGACACATCACAATCTATTTATATGTAATTGGGAAAATCACTATATAATTAGGTATTATATAAACTATTTATTCATCAGGTTGCATGAAATTCGAAAAAACTATTTTTTGCAAGTGATACATTTTTTTGAAAATAATAAATTTAACTAATAAAAAAAAGATGACAATAAAGCGGCTCTAAATTTAATTTTTAAAATAAATAATAATTTCGAATTTTTCAATTTTAATTTTGTAATAAGCTTAAGAATAAAAAAATAATTTAAAAAAATGCGCTTTTCTAATATAAAATATTTTATAAAAATTCTTGTACAATTTTTTTATTAACGATTTTCTTTTTGTATTATGCAACAATGTATATTAGTGTTCAAAATCGACTTTTTTTATTTTATTGTATAGAAAAACATATATATTTTTGGAAACAAAATAATTAAAAAAATTATAAGAAAACAATTTTTAAATAAAAGAAAAACAAATGTTTTATTTAATAAAATGGGTTTTTTATTTTAATGTTCTTTTTTGAAAATCGGGTATTACATATAATTTTTTTTTTTAAACATAAATTAAATTTTTGGAAATTTTTAAAACATATATAGAAAAACATCACACAAAACATATATATACATACACATGTCTATTCATAAATTTTATCAAAATGAAAAGTGAAAGTGTAATTTAGTTTTACATATAGAAATAATTATTATATTTGCCAATAACTCGTTAAGATCTAAAACTTGAAGAATTTTACACAATCTAACAATTTGTAGATATTTTTTTTTCCAAATAAACACAACATTTCTAAAGCTTCACACTATATAGTTTGTTTTAAAAATAATATTTATATTCACTTTTACACACTATTAAACAAAGTAATAAGGTAACTTTATATAGGTAAGTATACATAGTTTAAGCGAGAGGGAAACCATTTACGGAAATTATGGGACAAATCATTTCGGAAATCAATAATCACGGGCCAACATTTTTTGGCTGACATGATAAAATACTTTTGGGTCTTATGTCTTTGGGTGTTAAAACTTTGGGTCGCTTATAATTAAATAAATGTTCTTTTGGGTCTTTTCCTTTGGACGCTGTGTCATTTTAAGAATTAAGAAAAAAGCTTTAGGTACATGTCTTCAGGTTGTCACCATTTTTTCTAGTGGATTCCCTCTTCAAGTTTAAGTATCTAGAATTTTTGAATTAGTTTTACAGTAAAAAAATTTTAAAAAAATTTGTAATATATTAAATTTCCCAAATTTTATTTAAAAAAATAATACGATTTTTTCCACAAGAAACTTAAAATGTGAACTTCATTGACAGTTAAATGAAATAGGTCATTTCAACCTTTTTTTCCAAACAGTTTTTTATGACTTTGCGCAGATAAAGAGTTCTAACTCTCTTATTTTTAAGCCGATTTCAAATTTGAAAGTTTTAGAAAGTGAATTCTCAATACTTTTAAAATGTGTATATAGTTTGGTCATTGTGTCAAAAATATAAGAAATTTTTAGGCGAAAGTTTTAAATTTTTGATTTTTTTCTTATTTTTAAAGTTTACCCGAAGACACTAATTAGTTTTTAAAAGATAAACAATTCCTTTATTAAAATATGTAACATTTTTGTACATACACATTCATAGCCTCTGATATCCCACAGTATATATAAATAGCAGCGACGCACTAAGCTTAGCTCTGCCCCTCATATAAACCTAACCATTTTTACAAATACATACTGTCACTTGGAATACTTGCCATGAATACAGGCATTTGAGCCTCTGGTATTTATGTTTTCTGTGGTTTACCGCTATTTTTACCACAATCAACAAAAAAGGGCCCATTTGTGTTTTAGATTTCCTAAAGCGCAATCGATTCTGAATAAAAAGATTTTTTTTTGTTAAAATCGGTTAGAAATTGTGGAAGTTACGACATTTCTTTATTTCCTGGACGGAATCCTCATAATTTTGTACTCTATCCGGGATTTTTTACAGTTTTTAAACCCTCCCCCTTCGGAAAGGGAGCCAAGCGCCTTAAACTCCTGAGAACAAATTTTGTGTATTAGACTTTCTGCTATTTCCTTACAAAGTTTGGAGGGGATGCGAGAGTCCCAACCATTCTTTTACTATACCTGGTGAATTGGACTGTTCAGTATTTAAGTCCCTCTTGCACTGAATGAGATTTTTATTAAAATTTATTTAAGACGAAAAATAACATACTTGAGAGTAAAGCGTCTTCTTAAAAATAAAAAAAGGTATAATAAAACTAATTCCTGCAGGTAAAATAATGCGTGCTTTAGTATTTTTTTTGAAAATAATGCTTTTTGAAATAATTGTAAATAAATTACACTTTCACTTTAGAATAGACTTTTTTGTTTACATATAGATATTGCGAACACAAACTTATATACGAAAAATTATATAAAATTAACAGCGAACGTTTAATTTTTTTAACACTTTCTTTAATTAATTCCGCACACAGGCATAAAAACGCATAGTCGCCTAATCCAGAGAAGCAAAATGTCGCATCAAACTAACAAAATTTCATTATTCCAAGAAACTAACAAATTATAATTCGAAATAATAGCTATCATAAACATTCAAAAAAAATTAAATGGAATTCATTGTGTAACAATCATCGCCAGGAATAATTGCGCCAATCGAATAAAGCTATGTAAACTTAAAAGCATGCAATGTAAAACAATTGCGATTGTCGTCCAACAGCTCAGAGTGTTTGTTTTTCTTTAGCATATTTATTCAATTTCAAAAACTAATAAATTTGAATTGATTATTTTTCATCATCGTCATCGTATAGTAAAATTAGGTTCAACATTTGATGAACATGATGAGGATTCGTTTAAACAAACAACAATTAAGGGTAAACAAACATCGACAAGCACAAAATCAACAACTTCCACCGAATATCGAGAACACACAGTCAATGAAGTAACCAAAGAGGGAAAGATTATCCAGAAAATAATTCGAACATATCCGGCCGAAGAGACGGAAGAAGTTGAACTGTATGAAACAACAGAGGTGGATGGTCAAGTTGTGTCAAACAGACGACTACCATCGGATGGTGAAAAGAAGAAAACAATAAAAAATGTACCGGCAAAAGCACCAACATCGGCCGTTTCACGACCCAGTGATCAACCGGTTGTTATTGTGCCGGGACATCAAAAAGTAGAATTCGATGAAAAAACAAACACAAAAACTGTTACCGAAAAAACAACAACCGGTTATCAACAAACTATTACCACCATTACGGCAGAAGGGAAGACGAGAATTCAGACAAAAACGTTCTTCGATGCTGTTGAAATTCCGGGAGAAGAAGAAGAGGAAATTATTGAAGAAGAAATTGAAACTTATGAACCAGGTACGAAAACAACAACAACAACTACGACAACCGGTCCAAAACATCTTGTCCAAAGTGTTATCCAGGAAAATACCAACGAATTGCAAAAGGCCGCTATCGTTGAACATGCCGAAAGAAATCGCAAACAAAGTATTATAACCGAAACGATAGTGAGTGAGGAAGAATTGAGAAAAAGTCAAGTAACTCAATCTCAAAATGTTAAAAAAACCGAAAAAACAAACAAAACCGTAAATACGGAGAAAACCGAGAAGAATGTTGTGAGCACTCTGGCAGAACCTAAATCGGCACTTGTAAAGAGAACCACCGACGAAGATGGCAAAGAAACAGAAGTAGAAACAATTATTTCAGAAGATGGACTGACCAAGACTTTGCGGCAAACGGTTAAGCAACCTGAAGAAGAAATTGAAATTGAAGAATATGAAGAAACTCGCACATATGAACCGAGTGGAGGAAAAACCAAAACCACTCAATTATCCACTATTACGGATGAGTCAGCTGTGCATCAAATCGATAAGAAGAATCAAAAACTTACAACAAACTCATCAGAACAAACAACAGTTGTTCAAACAACAGATAAACAGGATAATTTACAATCAACAACTGTTACAGCCACCAAAGAAGATACGTCTAAAGCCACTTCGGTCGTCTCGAAGAATATTACCGCAACAAAAGATGATGCAAAAATTACGTCAAACATTACATCATTGGCTACCAAAGAAAATACTACGAAGGCTACCATAACATCCAAGACAGATGCATCCAACAAAAAGGGCCAAAAAGAAAATATTGTCCAAGAAAAAACGTCCAAAACTACCAAGCAAGATACGAAAAATACGACGGCTGTTCGCAAATTATCAGCAGACACACAGAATGTGCTTCAAACAACTTCAACAACTAAAACTGAAAATCAAAAAAAAGTTGCAGTCATCGCTAAAGATCATGATGTTAAAAAAACGGTAAAAAAACAAGATAACGGTGATGTTGTGACCGAAGAAGTTAGCCGCATCGATGGAGGAACTTTGTACAAGTGGACAACTGTTAAGGTTGATGGCACACAAACATTTACGTCAAAAACAATTTACGATACTGTTTCGGTTGAGGAAAGTGAATCTACTACAACTACATCGGCTGGATCACAAAGTATTACCTCCAAATCGGATGATCTTAAAACTCTTGCAATTAAATCAAATAAAATCAACCAAGATTCATCAAAGAAAACTATCGAAGATTCTTCGAAGAAAACTATCGAAGATTCTTCGAAGACTATTAAAGAAAATGTTAAGGCTACTACCAAGGATACCAAAAACTTGACGACAGTTCGGAAGTCATCAATCGATTCGGAAAATGTTACGAAAACTAGAACAACTAATGTGAAAACTGATGTGGCAACTCATGATGCCAATAAAAAGGTAACCGTTAAAAAGGAAAGCAATGGGGATGTTACAACAGAAGAAGTTTGTCGCATTGACGGTGGAACAGAGTACAAATGGACAACAGTCCGTGCTGATGGAACAACGAAATTCTCTTCAAAAACAATTTACGATACAGTGTCGGTGGAAGAGAGCGAGTCAACAACTACAACAACTCAATCAGGTTTACAAAGTATTAGTTCAAAAGCCGATCATCAGGCATCACAAGATATTGATGGCAAACAAGTTGTGGTTACCAAAGAAGATAATGGCGATGTAACTACCGAAGAAATTCGTCGCTTTCCTGGCGGAACCGAACATATTTGGACTACAGTTTGTGCCGATGGAACGAGCAAAATGTCGTCAAAAACATTTTACGACACAGTTCCGGTAGATGCTGACGATGATGAACAAGCTGTAAAATTGACAGAATTGGGCAAAAAAAAACTTCCAGCTGCACCTGCCTCTAAGAAAACGGCAACAACAAAACCGACAACAACAAAAGCAACTGCTGTGGAATTGCCAGTGCCACCGCCTAGAAAAAAGGAAGTAAAAAAACCAACAAAATGATAAATTAAATGTCGTCGTTTACGCGCAGCCGCCAATATTTTTAGAGTGAACAAATTTCTAAAACTAGACTCGACTGTGCGCTCACACTATGGCGACAGTAAGCTATGCGATGCGTGGCGATAGTTTTTAACAACATGTTAAAAAACTGGTATCCCGACAATTTCGGTCGAAATATCTCACCAGATTTTATCTCGGTCATATTATCTCAACGACAATTTATCTTTGGACAATTTAACGGAACAAAAAATTGTCATTGAGTTAAAATGTCGTTGAGATAAAAATGAGCGAGATAAAATTTCATGAGATAAAATGTCGGTGAATCAAAAAACTGTCGCGACGCATCGCAGCGCCTATTTTCGCCATATTTTGTGCTCAGCTTCATTTTAATAGCTATCTTCCTAATAAGTCCCTAAAGATTTACGAATTATTCGAAATTTTCACGTGAAACGTTTTGTAAAAATTTCACGTAAAATTTGCAATAAAAATTGCAAACAAATGCAGCGTGTGCAATTTAGACAAAATTGTGTCCGAATATTATCGGTCGAAAAATTACAGTTACATTTGCACAATAACTTTTGTGGGTGCAACTTGAGTATACATTTTACATGCAAATTTTCTGTCTTTGTACTTTTCCATTCATTTTGCATTCAAAAGTACAAAAAATTAAACATGAAAAACTTGCATGCTAAACGTGCAAAGTTGCAAGTAAAATTATTTTACACTTTTGTACGTGCAAATTATGTACATGTGCAAATTTTCAAATTTCATTCAAAAACGCGAAAGGTTGCATGTAAAATGCCTTTACATTTTTGTACGTACAATTTACATGTGTAAAAATTTTCAAATTTCATGCAAAAACGTGCAAGTTGCATTTAAAATGAATTTACATTAATTTTGTGCGTGCAATTTACGTACATGTTTTGTGCAAATTTTCAAATTTCATGCATTTTGCATTTGTTCTCGAAATTTTCTGTGCAATTTACGTGCAAAAAACTTTGATTTTACAGTCTATTGCATCGATTTTTGCACACAAAATATGCCTGCAAATTGAATGTGCCATTTGCACTTGAATTATACGCCAATTATGGGAGACTCACACTGCGCTAATGTCCGTTTTGTTTTATGGAAGTAAATCTTAAAGCTTGTTTCTCGGCTTTTTTAGCACCTTTTAAAATAATCACGCGAAAATATTGGCTTCTGAAATTTTCTCTATTCGATTCTATATTTCCGCAAGGACTTACAATTAAATAATTTATTTTTAATGATTTTAGAGGATTTTTTTTTCATTTTAAGATAAACATTTTTAATAATGTTTTTTTTTTAAGTAAAAAATCTATTTTTTGCAAACGTAATTTTATTTTTGGAAAGTTTACGGGAGATTTGTTCCTTGAGTTTAAAACCAATTGATATATAAACTCTACCCTATACAGCTCCACAATTTTGGTGTTTTTTCACTCAGTCGACAGCCCTCCCTTAAATTTATAATAGTAAAATTGCGACTCTATGCATTACGAATCTCATTTTTGAGCTTTTTTAACTGTACAATTTTGTAGTACAGCATTTAAATTATAATTCAGTGGGTCCCTAGAAAAAGATTGTAACGTCTAAAAGTTGATTTTACAGAAAATCGATTTAAAGTTTTTGTTTTCCATAAGCCGCTATACATTTTTTATTAGTAAACTCGTTATAATTTCGTCAATTTGGCTAATATATATGATTTTTACTCAGTATATGTAGTTTTATACTGGGAATTCAAATCTGGTAATAACTCAAAAGTATGGTAAGTGCACTTTCAATCTTTTTCCAGGGACCCACTGAATTACTGTGAGACATAAATTAAAATATCAGTCAATATAATTAATTGACACTATAATTTTTACGCACTTATATTATTGCTTAAACATAGCTTCTTTCAAACAGAAAAAAAGTATTTAGAAATTTTTCAAAAAAATCTCTTTAAAAAAAGTTCAAAATAACGACCATTTTTAACGACGCATTTAATATTGTATTTTACTTCCTATTTTCTAGTCGCAATTATATACTAACAATTAAGTACTTATATATTTATACGCTTCCACATCAGATGATATCTGCAAATTATACATTATATACAACTATATAAGCTTTTGTTTACATGTTTAATAAGTTTAAAAAAAAAATTGAGTTAATTTTAGGTCAATTTCTAATGAAATTTTTGTCTTTTTAGATTTGTTTAAGCTTTATCTACAATGAAAACACGTATGTATATAGTAGTCGTAGGTTCCGACGAAAAGTATGATCATTTTTGAGGAGAGCTGTTAAATTTTATACTTTACAATCTTCATAATATGTTTACTTTTATAATTATAAAAATTAAGTTCTGTATAAGTAATTTTTGCATCGCTGACAAGATTTTTAAAAAATGTCTATAGTGCTTATTCTCATGGATGCAATTCAAAAGTGTGATAACACAAGTTTCCACACTTGTCGTTGGGAGCAACGATATATACATAGAAGTTAAACATATTAATAGAAAACATTGATGCCATTCACAATGCAAATTAATTATTTAACAATTTTGTATGAATTTCTATGCACAATCGTATCATATGTATTTACCATTGTAGATAAGTCTTATATTATTTAACGTTTCATACAATATAAAAAAAAATTACAACAATTTTATAGTCTTATATAAGTTTTTAAATCACACAGAATAATATGTCAATACAATCAACTAACTAATTTTAAAATTTGAAGAGATCCTAATGAAATAAACCTAAAATATTGTATCAGATTCAGGACATTTTCGGTGATTTAATTGTTATATCCAAAGATTATGTATTTTAAATGTTTTAAATTATTTTTGAATAAATATTAATTGTTTTTGAATTTATGTGGCGTTTTTTTTTTATATTATTTAATTTAGCAAGACAGGATGACCGCATTATGAAAAAACTTGGATCCATACTTTTTTCGTTAAAAATTGAAATACATATTAAAGTCCGGCAATTTTAAAATATAATAAGATAGTTTATGACCCTACGCTAGACTCTATGGAGTACATTGACTATATCACCACTGTGTAAAAAGCTGACACTGTAAATGTCTATTGAGTAGAAAGAAGGGATAAAGTGTAGAATTTCCCCCATCCCCTCTTGGATCCTCCCCAAACTTTGTAGAGAGGTAGGGGGTCTCCTCTGAACAACGTTTCTTTTTGGAGTTTGCGGATCTTTTTCGGAGGAGGAGGGGTTTAAAGTTTGCATGCAAAAGTTTTAAAATGCAATATTTTAATGTGACATTTATATACAGAATGAAAGGGGGTAAATTAAAAATGTTTGTAGTGTAAACTTAAGGACAGCCATATCCCATGTCATAATGTGAGGGGCTTAACCTTAGTACGAAAAATATCGAAATATAAACATGTATGTAGGGGTTGTGTGATGTCAAATGAAAGGTCTCGACAAGGGCTACAACTTTAGTTCTAAGGATTTTAGAATGCAGTTGGGGGGGGGGGGGGGTAAAACAAAGCAGAGCGGCCAAGAAGATGATAATGGCGGGG
>JANSTW010063255.1:0-11035 GCA_027564275.1 Diadocidia ferruginosa
TTAAATAAATTAAATAAATTAAATAAATTAAATAAATTAAATAAATTAAATAAATTAAATAAATTAAATAAATTCAAAAGCTTTAAAGCTTTTCTTGATACGCCACTGGTCTAAACAGATTAAAAACATTACATAGTATCTTCCTACTTGTTTAAGTCGTATGACATTCAATCAGTACTCGCTGTGTATGTACCAAACTTTACCTCAACAAATAAAATTTATTTATACGAAAAAAATAATTTAAGATTAACTGAATATAGTATTATGTATATACGTGAATCACAAGCGGTATAGAGGTACAGAGCTACCCAATGACTTTTTTCTTTAAGAAAACAAAACTTTTTTGTTTTGACTTTTTTCTTCCGTCTTATCAAAGATATAAAAGTTTTTCCATTATATAGTAAAGTATCGTACATAAAAAAAACAACAATAAAACGTCTATACTCTTTCTCTATATAAGTAGTATAGGCTAACTTAAATTTAGCCAATCTTCAATGAAACATTCCCTTAAATTCTATATCACTATTTATCTTCAGTCAATGTATATGCGGAGCTTTTTTCTCAATATAATTTTTTTATAAATAAATGTATAGACACAGCACAATAGCACTGCGATGCGGTATAGAAAACAATACCTGAAAACACATAAACCCATAGATCTTCACTGCCGTTGCCTTCCACATATTATTTGCCATATTATCAACAACACAAAAAGGTAAAAAAGCAGGAAAAAAATCTAAGCTTTGATTACAAATGACACCACCATTACTACCATCATAACGAATTTCATGTGACATTTTGTTTCAAATCAATTATTTTAAGTGTTTTGGAAATCGTAAAAAAAAAGTTTTTTTTTCATCTTCATGGATGTAACATTGAGATGGAGAATTTAGTAAAATATTATATTAGCTATACCCATGGTTGTTGCTGCCTTATAGCTAATAGTAGAGTATTGCGGATAATGATGGTATTGAATATCATTTTTGAAACCCATCCTTATATACGATAATACATTCTATTAAATGTACACTGAGATCTGTATAGGTAAACGCTGTACAGCTAATCAACAGCATTTTACAATTACTTTGACACCGACCAATAATTTGAATCAATTTACAGATATTTAATCAATCCTTTAAAAATTATTATACTTGTAACTCGGACATGATTTTCGGTAAAGAAAACCGAAAATCGGTAAACAACCAATCTTCAGTAGAATGAACTGAGATGACGAGTTGGTGTTTGAGATTTTTCTCAAATAACATTTGGTCCTTCGAGCCGGATGCACAAGACTGTGGTACGAACGTTGTTGGTAAGATGAATGAATTGAAGCAAATTCGGAGAACATTGTAATTAACCAAGGGTTAAGATGAATGGAAGAGTTTCGGGAAAAAATGTATTATCTTAGTTGCGCCACGCTAAGTTGGTTTCTGGGAAGCAGCGGTCAAAACTGCAAAACGACATCTAGTTCGTGTGTGTCGATAGAGAAGTTAGGTTAACATTTGAAAAAATGACCACAGCTGAAGTGGATGCCTATATGTTAGATAATTCAGGTGAGGAATTGGCACTGACTCCTGGTCACTTTTTATTCGGTAAATCAATCATGCATTCCTGTAGAAAAGGACTTAGAAAACGTCAATGGAAATTTGTCATCTAACAGATGCAGCAACGCTTTTCGAAAAGATTAAGTACACACTATATTGGACAACTATATCAATATACGAAGTGATTAACTAGTTCAAGTGACATCAAGATTTGTTCTGTAGTTGTAGTCAGAACCGAGATAACTGCATCAACGAAAAAGCATTTTGACAGAGTTGTGTAAGTTCACCGTGGCCTTGAAGGACATATTCGGAATGTTTCCATGCGGTTTGATGGGCGAGTCCATAGTCGTTCAGTCCAAAAGGTATGCTTCCTACCTGCAGATGCATTTGACTGGTATAGTTCAAGGCCAGGAGTATGTTCGAGATTTATCTCAAATATATTTTGTCTGCTTGACATTCTTCATATTGACGGTGCTGTTCAATATGAAGTAATTAACGCATAAGCAGCTTGCAGCAGTGTCATCTCATGTTCATTGTTCATGTACACAGATGGCAGCACTGTAGCGTTTTTATCGCACTATTGCACACATCAAAGTACGACAAGTACGTTTGTCATTTTTTAATAAAACAAAAATTATATCCAATACCGTACATGTTTATTTCTGAGTTATTTCGAACATTTGGACCTTCGAGCCGGATGTTTATGCACAAGACTGTTCAGAAATGATGGCATGAACTTTGTTGGTGCGATAAGTGAATTCAAGCAAATACAGAGAGCATTGCAGTTAACTAAGGATTGTGATGGAATAGTTTCGGGAAGCAGCGGTCAAGGCTGCAAAACGACATCTAGTTCATGTCACTGGAGAAGTATAGTTAAAATTAAAAGAAATGATTACAGTGTTAGCTGAAATCGAAGCATGTTGAATTCCAGACCACTGACGCCTATGTCAGATGATCCAAGTGAGAAGTTGGCACTGACTCCTGGTCATTTTTAAATCGGTCTATCAAACATCATGCCTGTAGAAAAAGGCTTTAAAAACGTCAACGGAAATTTGAAATTCGTTGAAAGCTATTCTAACAGGTGCAGCAACGCTTTTAGAAAAGATTGAGTACACGCTATATTGGCCAACTATATCAACGTACTAACTAGTTCAAGTGACATTAAGATTGGAGTATATAGTTGTACCACACCTATGTCAGTACTCAGTAGCCTGTTTTTTCAACATGTCTTATTGTCAGGCGAAACTTTTCTTTATTTTTACCGCAGTAATACTAAAATCAGCCATATATCTATATGGCAACACTAAAATCTGTTTTCGGTAGTGTAAAATTTTCCCACTCAAATTTTTCGTTCTCTTATTTTGACAGATTTTCGCAATTATATTTTTCGCTTAAACCGGTACTGCATGTAAAAAGTTGGTTCAAACAACACAAGTGGCGTAAAGGAGGATAATTCAAATTTTTCTAAGCTACAGTGTTTTAACACTAAGGGTCTATTCTAAATTATCTATATTCATTCTGTGGTTGTAGTCAGAACCAATGAAATGACATCTTGATAAAGTCAAGATACGATGAGAAAGAGCGTAGGCTCAGATACAGTCAACCAGTCGACTAGTATACGTTTGTCAACTTGTTAAGTTATTTCAAACACTAATACAATAAATTTATAAAAATCTGTAACCAGAACAGACTTATATGTAATATGTACTGCATGAATGGAGGGTTTTTATTGACATCATGACTTTTTTTTATCGTATGTTGGTCAACTACATCAGATTCTGTGTGTAGGATCTGTATTTAGCTGTTATATAAAAAAAATAATAAAAAATAAATTTAACAATATACTACGCTGGAATATAAATGAAAAATATCTACAAACATATAACTGGATTATATTAGATATTATGGCTCTATCCGTAGTAGCTGACGGAAGAAACGAAAAAAATCTCCATCTTCGTTTCATGAAATATACTTCTGGAATTTGTTGTTCGCTCAGTATAACCCGTATATTATTGTATCTAGCCGCAGACGGAATTTATAGAAAAGTTTTACTATGTAACTATGTGTATAGAAAACAAAGAAATAGTTAGTCTTCCAACAACTATATAGTATATTCTTTCATCTATATCCATATACTAACTTTCATATATAAATTACTTCTAAATGTATTGCACCATCTACATATATATAACAGTATATATAGATGCGAAATGGAATCAGCAACAAGCGAATCCCATAGGATTTGACCCAGTCGGAAACCAAAAAGGATACAGTATAAGGTAATGTTGCCACAATATTTTATATAAAATATAATATAAAGAATACATCGTTTATATAAATGTAACAGGATAGAGAAAATATATATTAAGCAGCTCACAGTCTACAGAGCTGCAGATGAACAGACAGAGTTGAGATATTTTCACTTATTATTTGTAGGATAACACAATATTTGCTATATAAATGGAAATAGGGGTGAAGAGATATAGAATTAAATGAAATAAATGGTGTTGGTGTATATAATTTTAACCTAAATGAAATATACATGGTAATTGACATGGAAAATATGATGGAAAATGTTATTTTATATAATTTTACTTGTTTATTTTAATGTATGTACAATTTTTTTTTCGCTTTTTGTGTTAAAGCTCCCATATTAGATACACAAAGAGAAAAAAAGTAGAAAAATCAATCAATTTTAGATATTTATAAACCAGAGACGGAAACCGATTTTTAAAAATCAAAACTAAAAAAAACCACAACTCTAAATTCAAATTTGTCTCTATCCCTGATTTAAAGACGTCATATAAACCACTCACTGTCTATAATATGTTTCACTCTATGGCCAAATTAGACACTAATAAAATCACTCAACTAGAAGCATTCACTCAAAATAAAGTGAATGTTCTTGAGTGAAAGAAAACTCAAAAAATACCGAAAAAATTCCAATTTTGATAATTTTATAATTTTATTAATTATTGAGCGAAAAAAACTAAAAATATACTGAAAATATTCAAATTTTGACAATAATTATTGAGCGAAAAATTAAGTGAATTTACCTTAATTTCGACAAAATTTATTGAGTGAAAATCACTCAAAATTAAGTGAATTTGACCTAATTTTAATAACATTTATTGAGTGAAATTCACTCAAAATTAAGTGAAAACAAAATATTTTGAGTGAAATTTACTAAAAGTTAAGTAAACTTAACCTAATTTTGAGTAAAATTCACTCAAATAAATTAATCCATTGGCTAAGGCAAAGTATACCTGGACGAAGGTCATATAAACTATAGTTCAACACATATACCAACCTATAAATCGGACCATATAATTAGTTTTGTATTGCTATAGCGAATTTAGAATCGAAATGACAATTTTAAAGTTATATTTTGCTTTATTTTGGGTGAATTTTATTTATTTATTATCACCTTATTTTGAGTGATTATACCTCAAAGAATAAAGAATAACACTCAAAATAAACGAAATATAATCATAATCACTCAAAATAAATTAAAATCACTCAAAATAAAGCGAAATAATTGAATGACAATTACTTTAAATAGAGTGAAAATCAGGCAAAATATAGCAAAATACTTGAAGAGGTAAAGTGACAATCACTCAAAATAATTAATTGATAATCACTAAAAAAATGAAAATCACTCAAAAATCATTCAAAATAAAGCCAAATAAATTAGCGATAATCACTTAAAATAAAGCGAAAAATTTAGTGATAATCTCTTAAAAAAACCACTCAAAATAATTAAATGAATAATTAAATGACAATCACTAAAAAAAATCACTCAAAAATAATTAAAAATCACTCAAAATAAATATAAATCGCAAAATAATTTAAAGAACTTGAATGCATTTATCGGACAATTGAAAGAACATATTCAAATAAATTGAAAATCGCTTAAAATAAAGCAAAACACTTAAAATAAAGCAAAATAATTGAGAGATACCACTCAAAATTTGAATTTTCACTCAATTATTTAATTTATTTACAGTCATTTTCGCTTTATTTTGAGTTTCAATTGTCATCAAAATTATATTATTCCATCTTTATTTTAAATGAGTTTCATTTAATAAATAAACTAAGGATAAATTGTCTTTCGCTTTATTTTGAGTTTTACCAATCAAAATTTGTAATTAATATAACTTAAAAATTCGCTCATTATTAACCAATTTTTAATCAATAAATTAACTTAAACAACAACTTAACTCAAACAATTTGAGCGAATTTTTGATTGAATTCTGTCTTCAAAAAAAGGTGAATTCAACTTCACTTAGGATTGATTATAATTTTTTCACTCAACTTCACTCAATTGAGTGTAGCTGTAGAATAGCTGAAGAACTCCATACTGACAGTTATGAGAAATACAAACATGAGCTTTTATAGCAACAGCACAGAGTAATTTTCAAAGAAAAATTTGTCACTAAAAAACCATTGAGCTTCATCTCGTCAACAAGAAACTTTTCCATCTGTGTATACGCAATTATAATTTGTTAGAATAATATACCTACCTACCACTGTTGCTCCTTTTTTTTGCCATTAAAATAAACACGCAGAACATGGAATTACCATTTAAATTATTTAGAATTTTTTGCCAAGATAGGATTACATTTGGTATGCGGCAGGTCTGTATTGTGTACTATAAAAAGAACAATTTTATTTGTTTGTTTTTTCTTTGTTAGAAATAAATGGCAACAATAGTTAAATATCACTTTAAATGTGATAATTTGATTTCAAAAGGTTTATAAATGTTGTTTCTGAATCTGCCCTGTGCCCATTGATTTCACAAAGGAAGTAAACCTCGTCTTTACCCTTGAAAGGGGATTTTAGGGCCAATTAAAATTACATTAAAGTTATAAATTTCAAAGCAAAGCTATTCTCAAATAAATTATTGGGGCGGCCAGGGCAAAGCGTACCATTCTTCGTCCAGCCTCAAAAATTTGTTTCCTTAAAAAACATTATTTTTTAACATATGATGGTTAAAAAATTATCCAAGTTATCAATTTAGAACAAGTTATCAATTTAGAACAAATAATCCATGCAGTAATATCAGCACTTAAAACTTGTTTCGGGATCTTGATGTTAAAATTCGTTAAAGCAATATATAAAGAAAAATATGGGCCGATTTATTGGTTTACAGATTTTTAAACTCGTCTATGGTCTTTGAATTTGACCGAATAGCCTTATTTAAAATATTTAAATATTTAAAATCAACGGTCGAAAAAAAAAGTCAAATTATTCGTAACACTTTAAAGTTATAATAAAGTTAGATTAAATAAATACAATAAAATTACATTAAATTTATTTTCTAATTACAATAAAGTTACATTAAAGTTACATTATGATTACAATAAAATTAATTTAAAGTTACATTAAAGTTACACTTTAAAGATACACTAAAGTTACATTAAAGTTGCATTAAAGTTACATTACTTTTTTTGGTACATCTAATTTAAGTTTTTGAAAACTTTGTACAAATTTTAATAAATAAATTTTATTATTATTAAAGTTACATTAAAGTAATATTAAAGTTAAAATATTGAATAAAGTTACTATAAAGTTACATTATCGTTACTTTAAAGTTATATAAAAGTTATATTAAAGTTACTTTAAAGTAAAATTAAAGACACATTAAAGTTACCTTTAAGTTATAATAAAGTTACAATACAGTACCATTATCGTTACTTTATAAGTTTAAAGTAACATTTAAGTTACGTTATACCTTATAGTTAAGTTACAGTTACATTTAAGTTATATTAAAGTTACATTACAGTTACATTATTATTTAATATGATTATTAATAAAATGATTTTCAGGTTCTATCAGTTGGTATTGTGGAATATGGTCAGCATATTGCACCAGTTAAGTAAACGCAGCTATATGTGAACCTGTTTTTATATACTTAATGTTAACGTCATATAGATTATAGGTGGATCAACCGGATTACGTGACTTTCGCACGACAGAAGCTCTAACTTTAAGCAACTAAAACCTGCAAATGAAAAATGTGATAGATGAGAAAATAAATCGGTTAGACCTAGTATAAAACTCACGACCTGTTGAGAACAGAGCTAATTACTGTTTTATACTGGCTATGTATCAGTATTTGACAACTAGTTCGTTGACAATAAAATAAATTTAAATAAAATAAAATTTGTTGTTAGAAAAATAAGATATAGCTCTTATGGTCAATCTCTTTTTTTGTTGTAAAAGACACGATTATGACTATGAAGATATAATGCCTAAAAGGAAAAGTGCAAAATGTACAATATATTTTTTGTGGTACATGTCGTAGCACCGAAAGTGCATAGCATCGAATTGCCTAGCACCGAAAGTGCCTTGCACCGAAAATGCTTAGCATCGAATTGCCTACAATCAAAATGACATAGTCTTTTTCATGTATTTTTTAGAAGGGTAAATTATAGCGGTCTATGACTTTTCGGCGCGGACGTTTTGGCGCGAGACATTTGGGCGCCGGTCTTCTTGGCACGAGACATTTTGGCGCGTACGTTTCGGCACGGACATTTTGGCGCCAACTTTTCGGCGCGAGACTTTTTTGCGCGAGACATTTCGGCGCTAAGACCCGCGGCTTGGGATGATAAAAAAATCGCGCAATTGTCTCGCGCAGACAAATGTGCTTTATTGACGATGATTAGTATTTCTTAGAAGGGCAAATTGACTGCCTTTGTGCACCATTATCGATGTCCAGTATTCGTTAGAAGGGCATATTAATTCACTGGTGTGCCATAGTCGACGTGCAATATTTCTTAGAAGGGCGTATTAATTGGCTGGCGTGCCATATTGTCCATAGTCGATGTCCAGTATTCCTTAGAAAGGCATATTAATTGGGTAGTGTGATATAGTCGATGTTTAGTATTTCTTAGAAGGGCATAATAATTGGCTGGTGTGCCATAGCCCATAGTTGATTCATATTGGTTGACTTGCCTGCTGTGTCATAGAGGCCGGAGGGTGAGACCCAAGATGTAAAATTATTATTGCTTAAAATAAAAAATTACAAGTTATAAAACAACTTTTAAAAAAAAATTGTTTAAACTTTAGCACAAAAAAAATAAAATTTTAGTAAAACCAACTGTTCTTATTTATTGAAAAAAGCGTGCCCAAAAGCCTCGCGCCCAATAGTCGCACGCCAAAAAGTCTCACGCTTATTATTTTCGCAAAATCGTCTTGCGCCCAAACGCCCAAAGTCTCGCTCCTAATATATTCGCCAAATCGTCTCGCGCATAAACGCCCAGCGCCAAATTGTCTTGGCGCCCCCAATTGATCGTGCCGAAAAGTCCGCGCCAAAATGTCGCATTTCGAAATTATAGTTATACGGTATAAAATTTATAGTTATAAAAAATACATGAAAAAGACTACGTAATTTTTGACGCTAGGCACTTTCGGTGCTAGGTACTTTTGGTGCTAGGCAATTTGATGCTAGGCACTTTCAATGCAAGGCGATTCGCTGCAAGGAAATTCGATGCTAGGCAAGTCGGTGCTGGGCAATTCGGTACTAGGCACTTTCGGTGCTAGGACATGCTCCGATTTTTTGTTTATTCTCAAATGACATTCTGATCGTGTATAAGGACAAAGTTAAATATATATCTAGAGAGTTACAAAACATATACACACATAGTTAATAATCATAAATTTTGGTTAAAGGACTCGCATATATTGTTAAATTAAGGTATAACACCAGAAAAAAATTTAAGCAAATAACAAAATTTATACATACATATGTACGAAATGCCACACCTAAAACTCATAAATATTAAAAATATAAATTTTAACCTAAAGAAGATGAAAAAAAAACTTTAAAACAATAATTTTTCTCTTTATTTTGACTGTTTTCCTATTTTCCATAGCCAAAACGAAAGAGTTTTCCCATTTATATATCTACAAGCATGTATACTAAACATATTTATCCTTAACACTCACTATAACTTATAATAATATTTGGCTATATTACACATGTTGGAAAAATAAAGAACCCATTTATTTCATGTGAAAAGACGAAAAAAACATATGTATAAATCATAAAAAGCAATCAATCATAATTGGTGTTCGTTTCTTCTGTACATATTACATATATAAACATATATGTATATATAGATGGTGCAAAATACCCTTTTTTCTTAAACGTGCCCGACACTTCGTTTTTTTTAAACCCTCGCTCTATTTCTTAATAATATTCGAGATTTTTCTTTTTTTTTCAGCATACTTCAACACCATCCACAAATCTTTAATATTATATATTTCATTCAGTTAGGCAAAAAAGAGGTATAAATGGGTTTTCGCAACCCCCAAGTCGTCAGTAGCATATATTATAAATTACATCATTTTTGCACTCATACAAACTTACAGCCATATTATAAAAAAACACACACATTACATTTTTATACAATATACATTATGACCGCATTATAACGGTTACTAAATTATTCAAAAAAAAAATCAACCCCGAAAAATTTATTATATGTCGCTGGCTTTCCATATTATAAGGCAGAAGTACTACTGCTACTATATAATATGGCACCACAATCTGGCTGGTGGTACCACCGCCTATATTACCGTTATTCTCCACGCTGTATAGGCGAATTCTGTACATTCTGCCACAAGTATTATTACGTACGTAACGTACATTTATCCCGACTGTATGAATTTATTATGGTACAAAAATTCTATACTTTTTTATATTAAATGAAAAAAATTGGTTGACGTTTTTTTGATATATTTTTATCTCTGTACTACGCGTAGGTACTTTAATTTATAATAAATTTTATTTATAATTAGAATTTAGTTATATAGGGAGAATATTGTAAAGTGTATGTGCTGAAAAAAAATTGTGTGTGACAGCTCACGCAAATGTCTATATATCACGTTTTATATAGAGGTGCCTAATGAATATAGAGCTAAATATACAATAAATAAAATATTTTTATAAATTTGTTTGGGAAGCAACAATGTTTGTTGTATAATAATATACTAGAGAAACCCTGAAAATTAGGAAAAGAAGTGGTCCCAAAACAGTTCCTTGACGTACTCCAAATCCGTAGAGAGTATTAAAGATGATTGTTGATATCGAATTTTTTTGGAAATGATCGAAATGATAAATTTAATTCAATTCACTTGAATTTATTTATAAAGCCATACAAAAGGTATAATAAAATATCCTTATAATAAACTGTCAACTTATAATAAAATAAGATTAACTGAAAATGTATGTAAAATAGCAAAAATTCAAATTTGCTGCACCCAAGTAAATAACCCCACAAAAACACACACATGGCGATTAACGGTGAGTACCGGAACTACTAGTACAAATAATGTAAAAATAGAAGAAAATCTCACTTTTTTCGTGTCAGACTCATAGAAAAATTGTTGTAATTAAATTTCAAAATTGAAATTTGGGAAAAAACTCTATTCCACGATGTTTGTATGAATATTTTTAAAATAATAAAATTAAAATTTTTTAAATTT
>JANSTW010063266.1:0-11033 GCA_027564275.1 Diadocidia ferruginosa
GTTGCTGACAACACTCCACCTTTGATAAAGTCAGAGTTATAGTCGTCAATGAAAACCATGGTATCAGATAGAAAAAGAGTAAAATGGTCCCTATGCTCCTCGCTTTGGAGTAAAAGACACGATGATGATGATGATATTTTTATATATTATAACTTTTATACAGGGTGATCCATCACCCTGTATTCAGATTATAGTGTAGTTGTAGTATAAAATCAGAATCCTAGTTTTGCGAGCGGCTCACGAACCTATTTTTTTTGTCTGATACCATAGTTTTCGTTGACGCCTAATATATCAAAGGTAGAGTCAGAGAGAGTGTTGAGAATAACTTACTATAGCACTAGCCATATTTTTTAATGATATTTATTGTGTTTTTTTGCACTATTTGAAAAATATAGACGGACCAACCGTATGGCTTTAAGAGCAACACTATATTCCATGCTTTCTGTATGTCGAATACTGTAGTAATGTATCCAAAATTATAGGTTAATATTAATAGTTATAAAAATAATTTATGGATTTTAATGCATTATAAATTTATTAAAATTTTATACTTGTTCACAGTTTCTTCAAAAACATGCAATACTTATCGAAACATCAATTCTAAAAGAAATGCCGGATGCTTTAGTCGGTCCGTTTCCGGAAATGTTTTACATAGAAGCAAAAATATGGAAAATAAAGGTATACATTAGGCCTATATGGATTTGTATCAAGCTTAATTATTGAACATTTGATTTCTAGAAATTATATTTAAGTGCATCATTACAAGATGGAAAACGCTTGTTTACCGCCTCCCACAATAAGCAACGTAAAAAAGAGATTCGTCGTCAACAGTTTAAGGAAATGTATAGAAAGTTACAAGTAAAAAAAGTTATTCGAAAAGTGGCCACCAAACTACCAAGAAATCGTAATGATGGAGCAGGCGTAATTAAACAGCAACAAAATCGCCATCGTGATGGCGGAAAAATGGTCTTAGATAATGCTCACAATTTTGTTCTGGCTAATTATTCGTCATCTCTGGTAACCACAACGGAATTCTATGGCTGTGAAAAGAATACAAAGAGTTGTATTGGAACTATTTATAATTCAAAACCATTTTATGTGTATTTGGACAAACACACGCCACCATGCTGCGTGGAAAAACTTAAGTCCGTGTTTAATCATATTATCGAAGAATTTGACAATGTTGGTATACGTTATTGGCTAGATAATCAAGCGTTAAAGAGTGCAATTGATATAAATGGATTGTCAGCAGACGCTTATGAAATTGACATAAGTTTTAATTTATTTGATCTGGAACGTTCATCTTTTCTAAAGAAATGTCAAACACGTCCGCTGACTGATGCTTCCGGATTCTATTGGATCAAAGCAACTGATGGTCATTATTTTCGTGTACAATATTCAAAGATTAATCAAATTGGTGTTAATTTATTACCATTTGATATAAACGGTGATCGCATTGTGCCCAACGGCTTTTACGGCTGGAAAGCTAAAGAGTTCTCTTCGGAATTCTTACATCCCATGTCAACAGTATTTTTTCTTGGTAAAAATGTTATGTGTCCAAATAATGTTAAGGAATTCTTAGATTTAAAAGAACTAAAATAACTCTTTTATTTAAATATTTACATAAATTATATATCTTTTTATTAAATATATAGCATGTTAATTAAATGTTTTATTTTATTTAACCGATTAAAAAATTAAATTATTTTAATTGAATCTATATACTTATGGTTTTAGTATTTACTACAAATATGTGAAAAGAGCGAAAAAAATGTCTACATGAAAAAAACATGGCGAGTTTGAATCTTTAAATTCGTTTTTCGTATTTTATAAAAAGAAAAATTATGATCATCTATTGATACAATGATCCATATATGGATAGTGCTAGCGGACCCCAAATTACAGCTGAAGTTTGTAAAGTAAAGTTCGTTTTTTCATTATAAAGAAAATATTTGATTGCTTTAAATTTTTTTCGATAAAGTTAAAGTTACGATTCACACGTGTTTTTACAAGATTTAAAAAAAAACTAGAAAAAATAGAAAGAGATAGTTTATTAATATTTATTAAAGAAAATGCAAAGGAAAATTAATTTTTTCTCCTTAATCTTTTTTAGTAAAAAAATTAAGTGCATTGACTTTTTTGCCAAAGACGTCTTTTTCCCCCCACGTTTGACTTTTTTTTAGAAAAAAGACGTTGGTTTGTTTCGTTCGTGTGTATACATTTTTGTATTTTTTTTTCACTTTCGTCTTGTGTTTTTTTAACAAGATTACATGAAACCATAACTTAATTAAATCATCATCATCGTGTTCTTTATTCTAAAGCGAGGGAGCATAGGGACCAATTTACTAGTCACATTTTTAGTGATCAGTGATGCGGGTTTTTAGTAAAACCAGCCCTACTGATCACCAAAATATATAGCTAGTGCGAGTTACTGACAACACTCTACCTTTGATATGGTCGTCTATGAAAACCATGGTATCAGATAGAAAAAAGAGTAAAATATCTATATATGATGGTTAAAAAATTATCCAAGTTATCAATTTAGATAATTTTTTACAGTTAATAGGTCAGCCTTTGAAAATCTCTATAATTCTTAAAAATCTTTGAAGACCTTTGGAAGTTCTATGGAAGTCCTTTAGAAGTCTTTTCAAAGTCTGTGGAAGCATTTTGAAAATCTCTGGAAGTTTTTTAGTTTTTAGAAGTCTTGGTCCTTGGAAGTCTTAGAAGCACTTTGGCAGTCTTGGAAGACCTTTAGAAGTCTTTTGGAAGCCATTTGGAAGTCTCAAGTTTTTTGAAGTTGTTGAAAGTCAATGGACGAGTCTCTGAAAGTCTGTGGAAGTCTTTTAGAAGTCTTAAAAGCCTTTTGGAAGTCTTGAAAGTCATTTTTACATCTTATGGAAATCTTTTAGAAGCCCTCTGGAAGTCTTTAAGAAGAATTGGAAGTCTTTGGAGTATAATTTTGTCAGTTGGTTACCCCTCGTTTTTATGTATACGATAAACTAAATGAAAGCATAATGCGTGCCTAAAATTATTTGATATGCAACTCGTAGTTTATATATACGTTCTACATTATATGTTATTATTATATAATAATTTTCTCTATAAATAATATTATTATTGTTGCCAATTTATGCTAATTGTAAATAATATTTTTTATTGATCACAATAATATTAATAAAAACTTAATTAAAAAAACCAAACATATTGAATAAATAAATAATCTAATAAAATAGATCTTTCTAAAAAAGGCTCACTGGTTTGAACCAAAATGGCCAAAACAAATTTGGAGCCCTGAGACTGAGACTAAATATTAATTTTAGAGTTCCGGATAAAAGATTGAATGGCTATTAAGTATTAACACATTAAAAATAGATTAATTTTTCGAAATATCACACAAGGCCGACACAACTTCGTATACTTACTTACTAGGTATACATTTAAAATCTCGATTTAAGAAGATCACTTTGGACATCGAAATCAGAGTTATTATTTTGTAAATCATGGAAAAATCATTGCGGAAAACATGAAAATCAGAAAATTTAGTTTGAGACTTATGGCTCTATAACTACAAATTAGGACATATAAAAGCAAACATCGGAGCTTAAATAAAGGAGAGCGACAAACTTACCTTAACCAAAGGGGATAGCACTTGCGAAAATTTTGGGATAAGGGTGCAGGACACGTTTCGGGAATCCGAAATCATTTTCGGGTATCAGAAATTACGAAAATAATTTTCAGAAATCACTGAACTCATTTCGGAAATCAGAAATCATTACGAAAAACACAAAAATCATGTCGGAAATCTGAAATCATTTACGGAAATCAGAAATCATTTTCGAAAATCTGAAATCAATTTCGGAAATCAGAAATAATTTCGAATATTACGAAAATCATTTTGGAAGTTAGAAATAATTTTCGGAATTCACGCAAACCACAAATCATTTTGGAAATCACGGAAAACCTTTCGAAAATCACGGAAATCAGAAATCGTTTTCGGAAATCAGAAATAATTTTCCGAAATCAGAAATCATTTCGAAAATCAGAAATCATAAATATATTCGGAAATCAGAAACCATTTTCGGAAATCTGAAATAATTTTCGAAAATCTGAAATCATTTTAGGAAATTAGAAATCATGATTATTTCTGAAATCACGGATATCATTTTGAAAATCAGAAATCATTTGCAAAATCAGAAATCATTTCCGGAAATCTTAAATCATTTTCGGAAATCATAAATAATTTCGGAAATCACGAAAATCATTTCGGAAATTAGAAATCATTTTCGAAATTCACGCAAATGACTTCGTACCTATATCAGAAATCATTTTCGGGAATCAGAAATAATTTTAGAAATAACGGAAATTATTTCGGGAATCACAAAGATTACGGAAAACTTTTCAGAATTTAAAAATCATGGCAATCAAAGACAATGGAAATATAGACATGTCGACACAAGAAAATGATAGCTAAAAAACCTTCCACGGACACACATATCGCTAAAATCTATGTCGGTTGCTATGTAAAATTAAATTTGATTGAAGAATCGTAAAAAAAATTCAGCGGCAAAACAGCCGTGCCGACATGTCTATATTAGAATTGTCTTTGATGCTCGCATTTCGGAAATGACGGTAATCATTTCAGAAATCAGAAATCATTTTCGAAAATCACGAAAATCAGAAATTATTTGGGATATCAGAAATCAATTTCGAAATCAAAAATCATTTTCAGAAATGAAATCACAAAATCATTTCGGAAATCAAAAATCATTTTCAGGATTCACGCAAATCATTTCGGGAATCACGGAAAAATTTTCTGAAATCAGAAATAATTTCGGAAATCACGAAAATTAGACTTATGGCTCTATAAAATTAAATTAAATTTGATTGTGGAGACGAAACAAAAATTCAGCGGCAAAACAGACGTATCGACATGTCTATATTTGAATTGTCTGTGATGGCAATCATATCCGAAATCACGCCAATCATTTTCGAAATCAGAAATCATTTCGGAAATCACGAAAATCATTTCAGAAATCAGAAATCATTTTCGGAAATAACGAAAATCAGAAATTATTTGGGAAATCAGAAATCAATTTTGAAATCAAAAATCATTTTCGGAAATCACAAAATCATTTCGGAAATCAAAAAATCATTTCGGAAAATAAAAATCATTTTCGGGATTCACGAAAAATCATTTTGTAAATCACGGAAATCGTTTTCGGAAATCAAAAATCATGGGATAACATTTTTGCTGTGATTTCCCCTCGGCCCAGCCTTTGTCCCGTAATTTTCGTACTTCCCTTGCGAGTTTAAAAATTCGTACCGTCAGACTTTCTGTTGCGAAAACATAGCGGCACTTGATTGGAATCCGCAAGGAACCTTGAATTTTCGTGGCTCCGATGCTACAGAAAGCCGAAGCCGAGGAAAAGAACTTTAACAAAGTAAAGGCTTTGAAATCGAGTACGTTCGAGGTAATATTTTGATGCCCTATGCTTACATGCTATGTAGAAATGGACGATATGATGAAGATGAGATTTTTTGCCGGAAGTTTTTTTCTATAAAATGATTTTTACCACAATCTATATACCCTTCCACAAAGTTTGAAAGGAGTCTCGGCAGTGGAATGTAGAATTCTACACATCTTTTTTAATGGTCTATTGTACTAAATACATCATATCACATTGTGAAAATATACAACTATTTTCATTTCTATCATTGTCAACCGCTCACCACAAACAAGATAAAAAATTAAATTTGCAAAAGAATAGACTAGGTGTTTTTTATTATGGAGAGGATATAATACTGTTTCCCCCTAGTTCCCAGGACTTCCACATGTGAGTACCCCCTCACCCTGTTGTAGTAGTAGACGTAGTTTAATTGAATTTTGCAATTAAAATAGTTTTTCATGTTTTTTTAATGCGATAAAATCTTTTGTGTACATGAAATGCGAGCACAACACTCACAGGCGCTAGTATCTCGACAAAATGAAAATTGATTTATGCAAAAAACAGCGTATGTCATAAAAGTGTCATTAAAACATGAACTACCTATAGCTGTACAAGTAGAGGTAGGTGTAATTATTATTATTGCATAAATAACCATTAATAAAATAAATTGTTTGTATCTTATCTATTGGCTAAAGTAAATAAATAAGATTATTATATAGCAGGGCAGCGATGGCGAACCTTTTCTTGTTGTAGGTAAAAATTAATTTTAATCGATTTGGTATCGCGATTCAAACTATAAGTTACTTAGTTTAAACTTGCGATTTTTTTTAAACAAACAACTTTTCCGTTCTATTTTCTATTAAAATTTCGAATTTTTGCATATTTCGCCTGCCCTACTGTATAACTCTAAATTAAAAAAAAATACTAGAACTTTTTTCCGTAGCAAAATGAAATCTAAAATGAGGTTATGTTTGTTGTCAAAAAAATACCACTCAAAAATTAACGATTGAGGACCGAGAAAAGGAAGTTCTGTTTTGCCTTTTTACGGTCGAGAAAACAATTAGAAAATTTATTGTCCCATGATTTCCTTGATATCCGAAATGTGCTTCATGATTTCTGATTTTCGTGATTTCCGAAAATTATTCCTTGATTACCGATTTTTTTTCTCTAATTTTCCAAATAATTTCCGTGATTTCCGAAACTGATTTCTGATATCCGCGATTCCCGAAAATTATTTCTAATTTCCGAAATAAGTTACCTAGGTACTTGATTTCCGAAAATGATTTCCATGATTTCCGAAAATGATTTCTGATTTTCGTGATTTCCGGAAATTATTTTTGATTTCCGAAATAGGTTCCTTGATTTCCGATTTTTTTTTTTAATTTCCCAAATAATTTCCGTGATTTCCGAAATGATTTCCTTGATTTTCGAATATGATTATTCTGATTTCCGAAAATGATTTCTTATTTTCGTGATTTACAAAAATGATTTCTTGTTTCAGAAAATGATTTCTGATTTCTAATAATTATAATTTCCTTTATTTCTGAAAACAATTTCTGATTTCCAAAATAATTTCTGATTTCTAAAATGATTTCTGATTCCGTGAATTACAAAAAAGATTTATTTTCAAAATGAGTTCCCTTGATTTCCGAAAATTATTTCTTGTTTCAGAAAAAGATTTCTGATTTTCGAAAAAAGTTTCTCTATTTCTGAAAATGATTTCTGATTTCCGAAAATGATATCTGATTTCCGAAAATGATTTCTGATTTCGAAATGTTTTCCGCGATTTTTGAAATGAGTTCCAGGATTTCTGAAATGAGTTCCATCAAAGATAATTCAAATATAGATATGTCGACACGGCTGTTTTGCCGCTACGTTTTATTACGTCTCCACGATCAAATTTTATTTTAGATAGCAACCGACATAGTCTATAGCGATATGTTTGTCAGTGGAAGCTTTTTTTAGCTATCATTTTCTTATGTCGACATGTCTTCTTATACATGGTTTTTGGTTCCATGATTCCCAAAAAAAATTCTGATTGCCGAAATGAGTTTTTTTATTCCCGAAAATTATTTCGGATTTCCCCAATTTTTTTTTTATGATTTCTGTTTGCTGAAATGAGTTCCATGATTTTTGAAAATTATTTCTGATTTCCAAAATTGTTTTACAAAAATAATTTCTGATATCCGAAATAAGTTACTTGATTTCCGAAAATAATTTTTGGTTAAGAAAATGATTTCTGATTTCCTAAAATGGTTCCTGATTTTCGAAAATGATTTCTAATTTCCGAAATGAGTTTCATGATTTCCGAAAGATTTCTGATTTGTGAAATGTGTTCTGATTTTCGAAATAAGTTCCTTGATGATTCCGATGATCCAAAAATTATTTCTATCTTTCTGATTTTCCAAATGATTTTTGATTTCCAAAAATAATTTCCTTTATTTCTGATTTCTGTGATTTCCGAAAATGATTTCTGATTTCTGAAAGGATTTCTTATTGCCGTGATTTCCGATTATGATTTCTGATATCCGAAATGAGTTCCTTGATTTCCGAAAATAATTTCTGATTTCCCAAATGATTTCTGAAATGAGTTTCTTGATTTTTGAATATGATTTCTGATTTCCGAAATGAGTTTCTTGATTTTTGAATATGATTTCTGAATTCGGAAATAAGTTCCTTGATTTCCGAAAATGATTTCTGATTTTCTAAATTGTATTCGTGATTTTCGAAAATGATTTCTGATTTCCGAAATGAGTTCCTTGATTTACGAAAATGATTTATGATTTCCGAAATGATAGTTTAGAATTTCCCCCTATTGGATCCTCCCCAAACTTTCTAGGAAGTCGGGGGTCTCCTCTGAATAACGTTTGTTCGCGGAGTTTGCAGTTCCCTTCCGAAAAGGTTTAATTCTAAAAAAATACGATGCATTCGGGAGTAAAAAACGAGAAAAAAACCACAGAGGTCATCCTGAATTTTTTAGTATTGGGGACTGGGGTAACTTCATTACTTTTATCCGTTACTAAATGTGGTAAAATCTCTTCGTTTAGAGAACATTTGTTTTAAGCTACGGCTTGCATGAAGACGTATACGTTGGAGGTATATGTATAGGTTCTCTTTTATGAATTAAATTCATTCATAAGAGAACCTATACGTATACGTTCAACGTATACGTCTTCATAGAAGCCGTAGCTTTAGACTCATGGGGGCAACGACCCCTTGAGGAATAGAAAGGATTTTAAATTGTACTTTAAAAAAATCTTTTTTTTTTCTTTTTTAAATAAACAAATAAATTTTATTTAAACCATTTTATCTCCTAAGAACGAGGGGAAACCAGAAGAAACAATTTTGTCCCATGATTTTTGAAATGATTTCCGTGATTTCCGAAATGATTTCTAAAATAATTTGTCCCATGATTTCCGTAAGTGGTTTTCCTCTCGCCTAAGAATGTATGTTTTTATTTAAAAACTAATAAAACAACATTTTCTGTATACAATTGGCGTAAGGATTTGGAAAGTTAGCCCATTTTAAATCGAAATTGGCACCGTCAAGGATATATTTCCTATTTAAAGAAATTTGTAAAGACGAATTCACGGACGAATTATTATTGATTTATCAATATTTAAACAAACAAATCTGAATGGGGTTCGAGAACCGCAAACTACCCGAAAAAATATTATTCAAGTAAGACCTTTCCTTTTTAATGGATTTTTTTTAAATATTTGCGTGGATATTTAAAAATAGGTTTGTGGTTCATTCTATGGCCCGCGGATTATTGGTTTGAAATCACTGATATATAAGCAGTACTTGCGCGAATATTAAACAATTAACACTATGAATGAGACTTCTTTAAATCGAACAATATTATTATTTATTTATTTTTGCTATAGGACGTGTATACATGTTTAAACTAATACTTAGAAAGTATTAGTTACATTTCCTAATTATTTCTGCGATATTTAACTCTATAAAAAACAAAATGTCTTTTGTAAGGTAAAAACATACCTTGGGTAGCTCTCTAAGATGATTGGCGTCTAGAAGTAATTCTTCTAGACTTCTTGAGTATCGTAATATTTCCTCTGGGACGCTTGTTAGAGAGCAATGTCTCTTATCCACAAATTCGACTTGCCTGTTACAGCCTTTAAATATTGGAATGCACTTAAACATGTTCACAGAAGCGCAGCACTAAACTGAACACTTTAAAACAGAAAAAACATAAACTGAAATAATATAGAAGAAGTCTTGGCACTCTCCGATCGCATTAAAATAGAAAAAAGTTGTTTATTTTATGCTTTATTTCACATATTACATTTATTTGGTCACACCCTTTTAGAAAAAAAATTATTAAAAATTTTATATTTTAAAGTTGCAGAATTCACGTACACTTATCTATTGCTAATTGTCTAGCTAATGAACAATTTTACTAGTTAGTAGGTGAACTGTTTTAGAAAATAGTATACTTGATATAAAAAAAACACTATGCAACAACTCGCAACGTCACTGGCTTGATCACTTTGTTTTTTTCTATCCAAAGAGTTTCCTCAGAGCAGCAGCGGTGTGTTCTTCCATCACCATAATTTTACAAAAAATAAAAATATGAAATTCATCAGGTAATACAAGCAATAAGTGACGTCATGTGTAAAAACACGAATCCTTCTTGTACCGCAAGAAATTTACACAATTTCTATCAAAACCCGCAATCGAAACAATTATTTTCACTTGATAACATAAATACGCTACGAACTCGAATCGATTTAACAAATTTGTCACTTTTAAAATAGTCTTTTTCTATGTTAAATTTACAAAAAATGTTTACTTTATACGTAGCATCGCGACCCAAATACATTAAAGTTTGTAAAGGGAGTGGTAACCGTGGTAGCAGCGAAAAAAGAAAAAAACAACTTTGACATTTTTGCGGCAGGGCGCCGCTCGCGATCATTGTTTGGGGTGCGTTCTTTATTCTTCTTTTATAAGTGGTCTTTTTAAATGTAGAATAGGACCAGTTTATTTTATTTTTTCGTTTTTCGTCGGATATTCAAATAGCAAGAAAAAAACACAACTTTATTTCATTTGAAAAATCTTTTTTATTTTTAAAAACGAAAATTTAAGCTGGAATTTTCATGAAGCGACCGCGACAGGTCGCCTGTCGCCGCGACCAGTCGCTACAAACTGCTCTTATGGGAGTTACATGTAACCGATTTTTGTGCAGCGACTTGCAGTAGGAAAAAAGTTGAATTTCGTTCAACTTCTCTGCCGGCTATATTTTGACAGATGCGTGCTGAAAAAAATGTCAACTAATAATAAATTAAATTTTGTTTAATTATAATTGCGTTTATTTTTGTGCAAAGTGCTAAATAGTAGAATTAATTCTTATTAACAATATAAATATAAGTGAATATAAATTTAAATTGTTGGATAAATAATTTTTTTAACTTGATTTGTTTTTTTCCTGCAGAAAATTTAGCTGGTACTGTAAATCAATAAATGAATTAGCTGTCTGAAAGTGACATTAGGCTGCTGAAAAGTTTTTTTTCGCTTGAACTCTAAATCTAGCCTCACTTTCATAAAAAATAAAAAAAACATTTGTTT
>JANSTW010063277.1:0-11032 GCA_027564275.1 Diadocidia ferruginosa
AAATTATGGTTCAATAATCAAATTTTAACACATATATTAATATTCTAATTCCCTTCAAAATAACAATATTTAACGGTTCGCATGCATAACGGTTTTTATTGCACATAGTTTTAGTGTTGTCACGTCATAAAGAGGAAAACAAATATTTATAAAACAAAAAATATTATATACTGACAATACTTAACTTTTGAAGTCATGGACACGATGATTAAGTTAGGATAATGGCTGGGCCCATGAATCAAATGGGATCCTAATTTATTACTTTATATTTATTTTTTATGTAACAAGAATTATCCGTTCGAAAACTTAAAAAAATGTCGTAACTTCGACCATTTCTAACCGTTACTTACAAACAAAATCTCTTTTTATTTAGAAATGATTGTTATTTAAGAAAATTAAAACATAAATGGGTCTTTATTAATTGATTGTGGTAAACAAATAATGGTAAACTGTAAAAAATTTGAACAAAATTCAAAAATTTAAAACTTTCGCCTAAAAATGTCTTTTATTTTTGACACCATAATTAAACTATTTACATATTTTAAAAGTATGGACTTTTCACTTTTTAAAACCGTTTAAAAATTTGAAATCGGACTAAAAATGGCGGAGTTAAAAATCTTTAACTGCGAAAAGTCATAAAAAACAGTTTTCTAACGGTAAAACGGAAATTTGGGGGTGTTTCAAAAATTTTGAATAAGAGGGCGTATTGTACTCAACTAGACCTACAATTTACACTATGTCACATGAAAAGTATAAAATCACTGTAACACTGTGTCATAAATATTTTTTTCTGTTATAACTTGATTTTATTTTTATAAATTAGCTTTATTTATTATTTAATTCGCGGCTTACAATTTTACGTTTGTAGCTTCTATACTTTTTTTCAAATTTAATTTAAACCAAACTTTCTTATACAAAATATCAGAAAACTGTACCAGACTGAGTCAATTTGTTTAGTAGACCTATTTTCTAGAATTGCATTAGAAATCTATAGGTATATAGGTAAAAGGTTCCCATTTTATAAATAGCCGAAAAATATGAGCATACAGAGAAAGTTTTAAGGGTTTGGTTTACATTTTTTGTTCACAAATGTACTGATAGACAAAATTAAGAGGTTGAACTGACACGTTTCAAATGTTAAAAGATAGTAAAATGTGCATCTCAGTTATGCTCTTGAACCAATTTTTTCTCTAATATTTGATTTTTTTTATTAATTTTATTTTAATTTTGGTGCACATTTTGTTTTTTGTTACATATTTAAATACATATTTTATTATAAATTTTTTATGTACATATTCTTAAATTTTAAGTACAATAAAATCCGGAACCTGTAACGAGACATAACTATGAATATATAAAATTAATATAGATACTGTTCAAATAAAAAAATTTAATTATAAACAGAAAATTTTTCCAAAAAAGAAAAACTGAAAATAACTAATAAAATTAAAAAATGCTCCTGATAAAACACAAACTTTTGTAAAACCTGTACATGAAACTGAGCGCAGAAAATCTAGTACTTTACCAAAATATAAAAATAGAATCCATATGTTTTCTATTATGTTTATCTAATTTGACCTTGAATAACCTCTGCTCTATATATTTTGAATCATTCCAAAAATACAACCACAAGTAATTTATTTTTTACCCAAGTAAAGACACAATAATTTAACATTTCATTTTATTTGAATTTGTGCACGCAATTTGCATGCCACTAACACCGCAATTTTCTACGTAATTTGCGTGTTTTTCACATAAGTTCAGTATTTTTTTGCCGACTAGCATTTTATTAATTACAAAATTTGCAAGTTAGTTGTTTGTGATTAAAGTGAAGAATTTTGGTGTTTTTTTTTATTTAAATTGTTTTGAATATTTTAATTTTATCATTAAAAGGTGAGTAATTTTTTTTGTATTGGTGCTTCGTGTCGACATAACCCTTAAATTAAAAATTTAACATTTTCATGTTGAGATATTAAATAATTTAAATTAAAAGAACAAAGTTGTCTAATTATTTATTATAATTTTATAAAACAAACCAAAGCGAGTTTATCTATATTATGATTTGCGAATTTAAGGAATTTGATTATAAATGTGCGTTATACCGCATTATGATAAGATAACAAAATTTGCATTGAGGCATCGTGGCAATATTATGTAAAATTATAAAATATTTGATAAATGAAAAAAACAGGCGTTTGTTGATAAAACTAGATAATAGGAAAATAAAATCTTTAATATCAATATAATTATTGAATTGATTGGAAACTGTAAATAACACAAAAGTCAATTCAATGCAAAAAATATTTTTTCTTCGACATTCATCTGACCTCTACGCTCTACTAGGCTATTATATTAAATAAGATAAATGAAATATTTACTCTACACTCTACAGAAGAAATTTAAAATTATAGTTTAGCTTATTAGTTAGTTCGCGATATGAGAACTATATGGTTCTAACTGAAATTATTGAAAAAAATTGAAATAGGTATCAAACTAACGGTTTTTTAACATGAATTTTTCAAAAAAATAGCCTCAAGCCGTATCTTCATTCATTTAGATAGAGAAGACCACATAGTTCTGTGTGCAGTTATTTCTCTTACAAATTTCGCTCCCTCAGTTCTATCTGCATTTAAAATGTTCAGATAGAACTGCGATTCAAAATTGTTGTCATAATAATTTCGCTAAAAGTTCTAACTGATATTTTCAATTGGTTATTACTAATTTATTTAGGAAAATAATCAATATTTTTTAATTGAAATGTTTCAAGTTATTTCAAATGTCTTTAATGGCAAAAAATTTCTAGGATTAGGTACTTCATTATCAAGTTATACGGATTTCTATTTTTGAACTCGATTTTCTCAAAACACAGTGGGGCAGTTAGAACCATATGGTTCTCATATCGCGATATATTGTATAATTTATATAGGGTGATTCAATTAACGTAAAAGGGTAATTAGACTCATTTGAGTGAAAAAATCTTATAATGGGGGTGTTCAGTTTTTCATATTGAACGGGATTAAATAGGCTATTAGTAAGTCTACCAAATATATAAAAGTTCACTCTACAACTGACTACCGATGAAACTGATTGCCATGTCGGTGGGACTGACTGCCGGTGGAACTGACTGCCGGTAATATATTGTATCTATATACTGTCTAAACCTTTTTCGATTTTATTTAGCAAATAAGTTAAAAAATTAATAATTTTTTAAATTTTTGATCGCCTGAGGCTAAGTCATGTAATAAGAAGAACAAGAAGAGCTTGTTTTTTTTAATAAATTCCAAACTATAAAGTACAAAATTAAATACATTTATATATAGACGCATTTTATCTTTTTCGATAAAATGGTTTAATTTTAAACAAACTTTTAAAGTACATTAAATTATGATTTTGACATTGACCTAATTATACAAAAATAAAACATTTATTTTGATATCCAGTGAGTGTATACTTATATATAAGTGTATAATATACTATACAATATATATAGTGTACGTACTATGTAAACTGTATACTATACTACCATATATATTGGTATAAATAAACTAAATGCTTTTTATTATTGTTAATTCGAGATAAATTTTGGTTGTTTTTGTATTTAAAATTTCATTATAAAATTTTAAGCAAATATTCTTATAATATATACAGCAATTTAAAATTTAAATAAAAACTAAATTAAATGAATCTATTTTAAAACACATTGTTAAAAATTATAGGATCATCTTCAATCAAGATACCTACATTATATATAGTTATATAGAATATTATACATATAATAGTTGGGTACTCAACCAACCATATAATAATAACTATTATTTATTTAATTCTATATAAAAATCTCTATATAGTATATATAATATATAAAATAAATTATGTGCGCTATGTATATACAGTGGCGGCCACATAATTGGAAACAAATTATAACTATATTATGATATTGAAATAAATCATACTTTGCGGACGTCTGTGTATTTTTTTTTAATTAGTTGTTATTTGTTATTTGTTAAGGTTTATAACGATAGAATTTGTAAAATAAGAGTACCGTTACTATTTTACTATCCACTTTATTTATAAGTTTCTCCTTGTTAGTGCTATTCAAACGAGGCATATAATTGGAAACAAAATATTTGTAAAAATAAATTTCAGTGGTTTTTTAGTAGTTTTAAAAGATTTTATATTTATGGCATGTTCTAAATAATATATGTAAACAAGAATTATTAAAAAAATGGGAACTGATCCAAGTTGTGCCCCGGCGGATCTGAGAAATTCAATACTGAAAATGTATTGCTAAACACAAAAACTGCAATGGCAGCAATTACAGATCGGATGTTCCAAAAAATTCTGTTCAAAGCTATTATATTTAACAAGACATAGGCGACTATACAAATTTAATTCGAAAATAAAAAACAAGAGCTTAAAATAGGTCAGAATTATTTGTACAATGACCATAGCCAACCCATTTCTGACAGTACCAAAGATTCAAGACGACATTTAAAAAAAATAGTGATACACATTTAAGTATAAGAACCATACAACGTAGCCTCAATGAAAATAAATCGCAAAGATGCATAGCTTGAAGAAAGCCGCATGTATCTAAAAAAATACACGCATAATAATTTTGTTAAAGAGCATCACCGCTAACTGATATTATTATGGAAACAAGAGCTTTGGAGCAATGTATACACATTTATTTTGTTTGAATCAGATGGTTAAGTGTATGTACAGATTACAGATGCCACAACACCAAAAATAAACCAAAATTATGTCATTAAGGCTGTAAGAATGGTGCTGGAAATGTTATACGTTTTTATTTGCATTAAATAAATTAAAAGCTTTATATTATTTTTTGTTTCCAATTATTTTTGCCGCCACTGTATATAGATGCGATGAAATTTCTGCTAAAATACTTTCTGACAGCAAAATGAAATCGATGTAATTTTTTTGCTGCTGCAATCCATTTCATTATGTTTATATAGAAAATGTAATATAATAATATATCGTATCTTTATTCTTTATATATAAGAAGCTTTAATAAAGCTGCAGAAATGTATTATTTGTTTGAGCAATTTATATACTTAGTGCAATCACATGAAATATTGTTATCGTAATTGTTGATATTAAATGGGTTTTGGCGCATTGTTGTGATGAAAGAAAGTTTTTCTTTGCATTCACTGGAAGGTTGACTTTTTTTTAAACTTTCTATATTTTCTAAAGATTAAACTATGTTTAGTTAACTATATATATGAAAAAAAAATTATTAGGTTTATATATACGTACAGTTAAATTAAAGTTTAAAAATTAACTAGCTTTGAAGCTTTAAGCAAGAAAAAAGTTTCACAACTTAGTTTATGAAATTCTATATTTGAAAACGCATTCTTTTTTATATATATAATTGGATATTTCGTTATGTAGTATAATATTCCCTGAACAAATATATATATTATGTATATATACGAGTCTATATGTTTTTAAGCAAATATAATATTTCATATATATAAATAAAATTTATTATAATTTATTATTATGCGATTCCAATTAAAATGGAAATTCTATAAATATATATAATTGTAAATTTTCACGTGCAGGTTAATGTTATTTTCACAGATATATTATTTCTATTCGTATATATTATATATTTTCACTTTATTATTCAGTTCATATAACACAATTAATTTTCTTATATATATTTACATATTATAGCCGTGCTATAGGATCATTGGTTTATAACTTTATAGTAATAAAATCGATTTCCTGATATTATAAACTGCTTGAAATTCATAATATTACGTTATGCAATATGCATAATCATCACAAATTATAAACATATATAACTTTAATTAAATTGTAAAAGCACAATGCACTGCACATATATACTATTTCTATAGCATCGACTAAATTCACTAAATCATCGAACATGTTTATAATATTATAGAAATTGAAATATAATGAATGTTTGTATACATAAAATATTAGAAATTTATTATATGGGATTTAATTTCTCTTTCTTTGTATCATAGCTAAATATTTCTTAGAATTTATGTACCTGATATTCTACAAATATTCAATATTATTTAAAAAAAATGATAATAATCTTTTAATTGATCACTTGATGAATATTGTTATAGTAGCAATTCCTGGAAATATTTTCTTGCTTAATCACTTTAAACAAAAGCTTTTATAAAATACCTACATTATATAGGCTTTTTTACAGTGTTTGAATATAGCCTGCTGAAGAGTGAAGATGTCTGCCAATATACATATAAAATTGTGTGTAAGAAATGAGAAAATTTTCAATACATACAATATTATCTAATAATTTATTATAATATAATGTACTTGTAAAATTATAAATTAAAAAAACACATATGTATATAGGGCAATTCCAGCATTACGCACCTCACTTTCGCAAAATTTTAAACATCAGCCGTTTAATACCTATGCTGAATATCAACAATTTAAAATTATGAAATGAACTGGATTTTTCTTATTTTTCAGTTTACAAAAAAAATATAAAAACATCTTAAAATAACGGAATTATGCTCAAAAAACATTTTATTTTGTTCACGTTACGCACCTCACAAAAAATATCGTTCTTTTTTGTATCCCATTTTTAAGCGTAGATTTCTCTAAATTTATAAGACCTAGTAAAATTTGTTTTCCTTTAAAATTATTTTACATTTATTAGGTGATACATTTTTTAATAGAATTTAAGATTGCTTATATATTTCTATCTAATTTTCTTTCAAACAAATTTTTTGACCGTTACGCACCTCACTGTTACGCACTCACCATCGATGATGTTTGATAACTCAATAACCGTAACGATGTGATGGTCGGTCGTTGTTCGATTATTATATGTTGATTCAACTAGGCTAACACCTTTTACGTGTGTCGTCCTTTTTTGTGAAACTTTGTTATTTATTATGGAATTGATTTTCGTTTGCTGAACGAATTTTATGTTTTATATAAAAATTTAAAAATTAAATATTTTAAAAGTCTAGAATAAAATATATAATATATTTAAAAAAATTTAAGAACAGGCTAATCGATTAACAAAAAGTGAATATTTTTCAATATTATATAGCAGATATTCACTAGAGCCTGTGGCGAGAGCATTCAAAATTATGATGTTTTTTACTCATTTACCGACAAGGATTTCACTATTTCTATGTCAATCCGTCGTCAGTGGAGTTAGATAACACACTCCAGCTCTGGCGAATAGATGGAGCCACATAATATTGTAAAAATATTCACTTCTCGTTGATCGATTAGCCTGTTCCTAAATTTTCAAATTTGTTAACACTCACGATCGAAAAAAGTAAATATTTTATAATATATTTTTAATTCCTTTTACCTGATGTCCTTAAATCAAGTGAATTAATTTATACAAGCTTTAAATTCCTCAATAAAAATTTTTCCTTTTTTAAGGACCTTTTTCCCAAAGAATAGAATTTTTTTCTTTATTAGGGATCAGAAACCATAATTATTTTATATAAGAATGTCTGTCATTTAAGTACATTGTTATCTTGGTTTTTGCAAAAAGGATAATAATTGTTTAATTTTATTAGTTTTATGACGTTAAAATTTTTTAATAAAAAAATTTATGATGCACTTAGAAAGATTTGCCTATTTTTCTAATAATTATGTACATTATGTAGGTATTTATATGATTTTTATACAATTTATATAATTGAAGTTTAGTTTTTTTGTCTTTAATCATAATGTATATTGTATATTATTATATTGCCTGCGCGATAAGTTAGTGGCGGCACTTAAAATCTTTTTTTTACGATTGGTCGTATGTACTGTATAGTATGTATGGCATACGCATTTTATTATGCAGGCGCCTCTCACAATTTAATTTTATTAATGTAATTTTTAGGGATTGAATATTTTTTGTACATCAGATTTTTGATTTTTTTACATTTAAATTAATAAATTAATAAAAATTTCTGGTGTGTATAATATGGGCAATTATTATATATTTCGGGGTACTTTATTTACTTGCTTATATAAATGATGACTGCTTATATATATAAGTAAACTATAAAAATATTAAATAATTTAGAAATGATTCGATTGATAAGAATTTGTGATTTATTTTAAATAAAACAATTTTAAATTAACATATTTTTTTTTAAACTTAAAATGCTCTTGATAAATTATATTTTATTACTTCAAGTTCGAGTAATAAAACATGCAATTGTTTTTAAGTTTCGGTAATTTTATTACGTACCTATATAAGTAAGCATACCTATATAACAAGCCTGAAAAATATTATTTTCAAAGTTTTTGATGTAATATCCATACAATATGATCATCATCGCATCATGTTCTTATCTCTAATACGAGTGATCCATTTATACACATTTCTAAATATTACCATAGTTTTTGTATATAAGTAAGGATTGTATACGATTAAATCTGGAGTCATGGTTTTAAATTTTAATCGCTACTTATGATTGCTGCCCAAATAAAATTTGTTTTGATTTTTTATCATAAGATACCATCATGATAAATTTGCAAAATGTTAATTCTACTATTAACCAGTATGGAACAGTTTGTAACATCACGGCTCTGTAATCAAGAGTTGTGGGTTCGAGGCTCGGTAGGGCCAAAATTTTTGTTCTTCTGGATTATAACCTTCCATTCACAGGTGGTTATTAAAAAGCGCACTGCAAACGCTTTCGGAAGTCACTTAAAGCTGTTGTCCGCCTATATGATGCCAACATATAGGGTTCATATAGTGTAAAACCCACTCACTGATTACTAAAAAACAATATACCGGTGCGATATGCTGACAACATTCCACATCAAAAACAGTTTGTCATGAAAGAACCTAGTAATCAGATTAAACTATGATATGATAATGGTTTAGCCCAAGACCTTAATCGGGTTGTAGTAACAAATTATTATTAATATTTTAATTCTACTATTAGAGCTATAGAAAACGTGCTAAATTTGGCAAAATCCACTGATGATTGAGCAAGATAAAACAAGACGTTATCAACTAATCCCGATCCTGGGTTTGTCAAAAAAATTAACCAATGGGTTACAAATTTAATTCGAAGAATTAGGACTGATTCGAATTTCGAATATTTCGATATGAAGTCTTGCTAATAAGCCTGGAACAACTTTCGGATTGGTATCAAAAATTCAAAACAAAAATGAGATGAATTCATATCAGGTTTAAAAACTTCGATGTCTTTCCGATAAGAACACAAAAAATAGCTACAATAAGGGTTCGAAAATTATATGCATCTACAAAAAATTTAATGACCTACATATATGGAATACCGAAAAATATTGCCTGGCAGATTTTAAACAAATTGCTGGCCAAGAATTTTATATTTTTTAAAAGAAGGCAAGCTATTTGTTCCTGTGCCAAAAAAGTAGAGAATGTTTATGCAAAATGTACTAGAAATTCAAAATTGTACGTACACGAATCCAGCAAATGGGCCTTAACTTCAGCCTATCGAAAAATATTGATTCTAAATTTTCACAAAACGTAGCCACGCTAAGATGTTTGAACTTCATATATTTTTTTTCAAATGGATTTAAGCAGTGGAGAGTACAGAAGAAAGAAGTGTTAAAATATTATTTGCAATCGTTAACCAATAAGTCCACGAATTCCTTACATGTACAAAATTTCGGAATTAGTTGTTATTTGTTTTATATTGTTCAGACTTATTTATTAAAGATTATTTATTAAAAATTATAGAAAAGTATTAGCTTCATCTGGTTATTTTTTTAATGAAATGAGTTCTGATTCCAAATTTCATCGTACACAGTCTATATAACCACAATCAATGAAGGTGTAGTGTTCTCGTATGCACCGGTCATATTTTGTGATGATCAGTGGGTAAGGTTTATTTATTCTAATAGTCTAATATATGATTATTATCTGTTGGTGTCAACAATGGTAAAAATAATAATCTTTGCTAAAATAAAAAAAAATAATCAATTATTAAAAAGAAAAATTCGTAGAAACATAATTCTTTGATTATTTTGTATTATTTTCTTATCAACAAAATCTTATCATATTTCACTCTATAAATTTAACATTTACATTTTAAAGAATAATATATGGTTTTATAGTATGCGTATATTTATTTTTATTTTTATCTTCTATAGATGAATAATACACAATGTATAGCCGAATCTCACATAGTTATATATAGTTAGTTTTTTTAATATGTATTTTTAATTTTAAAATCGAAAATCGCTCAAATGTGGTTTTACACAGATAGGCTATGCAAAGTTTGTCGAATTGCTAATGAGTTTTACGAAAAAACGAGGTTGAACATTGTTGTTAACAAAACCCATATTTTGAAATATATTTTTCAGGAGAGTTTCTTCTATACTCTCGGAAATTAAGCTGAGTCATCCCAGGCTCCAGGAATTTTTTAATAGGGCGCTGTTATTTTTGGTATATCCAATTATGCTAAGACAAATGATATACTTAATCGATGGGATGTGAAGAAATTGTCAAATGTAATGCAATGTGGCAATGGATTCCCCAGTTCACTGAATTCAGAACTGCATTAGTTCCACCATTCGGAATGTATGAGTACTATTAGCTTTATTCCGAACACAAAACACAAAGTTTTTAACCAGACTCTGAATAGGTTATCCCTTTATGAACATTTTGCATGACTTCTTGCTCATGTTTACCTATTTTTTAAATTACTCTATACTGTATTTTTGTATATCGTTTCGAAAAATCGACCAGTGATTTTCGCGCTCACATATTTCATCAAATAAACCGCACGATTGGAATTGATTCAAATTATTTTTGCTGTAAATTATAATTGTAGTACAAGCTAAAATTCGAAGGAGTAATTATTTCGGATTTTTGTAATAATTTTTTCCTAGCGGCAGATTTTTATGTTTTTTTTTCGAAAAAGAAACGCTTTGCGCAATCGCTGCAAACTTTAAGAACAAAAGTTAGTTAGTATCATCATCATCATCGTGTCCTTTACTCCAAAGCGAGGGAGCATAGGGACCATTTTACCCTTTTTCTATCTGATAC
>JANSTW010063288.1:0-11028 GCA_027564275.1 Diadocidia ferruginosa
TCAAGCTGCGAACCTCAGGGACTAATTGACTGAATTGTCCTATACTTAAGTGCAGAATAATCCAAGCTGAGCTGAGTGTGTTTGAAATAGTTGAGTAAACCAACAGGGGTACCTCAGGGAGGTGTACTCTTCCCTTTATTTTACTTAAATTAACGGTATCAGATATGTTGCTTATGCAGATGATCTTGTACGTGTAGCTGGTCTTTGCTTATCCACCATAAGTGAAATTCTGAGAAGGGGCCTTAAATCTTGTTGAGAACTATTGATTGCGGGCTATCTGTCAACCCCGAGAAAACCAGTCTAGTGCTTTTTACAAAAAATGCCTCCTAGTAGTAAGTAGGTGGTTGGTTCCACTCTGACTTTAACTCCAAAGCTAAGTATCTGGATATAATTCTCGACAACACTTAACTGGAACTTGAACGTTGAAGAACGCCGTCTACTCGTTTGTTAAAACTTGGATCCTTCGCCCAAAGGATGATTCAATGGATTTTCACGGCTATTGTAAAGAGAAAAAGCGTTCTAGATGATTCAAGATCGCCTTGGTAAGGACAATGAATCCTTTGTTTAATGGATATCGTTGGATAAGAGCCAGAATCGTAAGAGAATTGTTAGTTTATTTTAGATCATTATTAGGGCTGACAGGAGCGCTTAAGACAATGCTAACGGAGGCCTTGAATCATGAATGTCTATGCAAACTTGATACTACCTGACATTCACATTAAATTAAATACATGGATAGACGGATAGTTGAAGTTCTGTTATTATTAGAAAATCTGGGAACCGGAACTGAACAATATATCTTTCACTAAGTTTCCTACAAGGGTGCAGTGGACAGAGAATAACCCACTGTTGGGAACAACAATCAAAACAGAACAGTTGCGGTTATGGATGTGTCTCGTTTAGATGTCTCGATTGGTTGCAGTTATATCTGGCCACTGAAGAAACTTACTGATTTGGCTCAGACAGCTGTCCCGGAGATCAGGGAGTTTCTAGATTTATTCAACTGGGTGAATGTAACATTTTTTCGTTTCTTGTAATATCAAAAAGGATTTTTTTTTGTTAATTGAAGTCCAGATAGTTGTTCTTTGCTAGACTTGTCTGTCTAACTAAAACGAATGGCTAGAGAAAAACATTAAATAAATTTTCCCCAGGGGTGTAGCTTCGCCAGCTAAGCATTTGAATAAATAAAAGAGCTTGGGAATTAAAATAAATTGTACAGCTTTATTTTTAATAAAAATATTTAACAAATCATTTTCTTTTAAAGTTTCCCTTCTTCTGACCTCTGCTTCCACCGCCGCCTCCGTAACCACTACCTCCACCACGACCGCCACCACCTCCGCCTCGACCTCCTCCACCACCCTTCGTTGACTGTTGTGGACCTTTCATTCGTTTCCGTGCACCACTAAATTGTTCCGAATCGTCAAATTCGTCTGCAGCACCCTTTCCACGTTTCATTCCCTTACGGTCGTCAATATCTTTCAATTCCAATTTGGCTGTACGCTGAGCTTCGCTAACGCGCTCTTGCATAGCCATAACTTCATCTTCTTCGCATTCGAATTTCGGCAGTTGTTTGCCCAACAAATGTTCGATGCGTTGGTATAGTTCCACATCGTATTGCGTTACGAATGTTACAGCCTTACCGGCCCGCCCGGCACGGGCAGTACGACCGACCCGATGAATATAATCCTTACTATGTGTTGGAATATCAAAGTTAATGACGACGTCCACGTGAGGAATGTCTAAACCTCTGGAATAGAAGAAACGGATTAGGGAGTTTATGGAATTTTAATTTTAGTTACTAACCTAGAGGCAACGTCTGTGGATATAAGAATCGAACGATTTTTCGCCTTAAATTTGTTCAGCGCAGCCAAACGTTTATTCTGCGACATTTGCCCGTGTAATGGAACTGCGGCCATACCAAGAGCACGAAGCAATAAGGCCGTTCGGACGGTATTACTGCACGTACTACAAAATATCATAAAACTATTTCCAGACAATTCATTTAAAATGTGCACCAAATACACGTCCTTATATTTGACCGGAATAAAGACGTAGTATTGTTGCAACTTCTCGACAGTTTGATATTTATTGGACACCTCAACTTTGACGGGATCTTTGAGTGAGGCACGTTGTAATTTCTTAACCTTTTTCGTCATTGTGGCACTGAACAAATAGGTTTTTCGTTCTCTTGGTATGACCTTCAGAATTTTGTCCAATTCAACTTCAAAATCCATATTCAAGATTCGATCCGCTTCGTCCATTACTAAATATTTGATTGCTTTTAAATTGAAACCTTTGGTATTTTCCAGATGATCGACTAAACGACCGGGTGTTGCAATTAAAATGTGGGGCTTTTTGGCTAATTGTAAGGCCTGTGTGACCATATCCATGCCACCAACAATAACCGTACACTTTACACCAATTGAGCTGCCTACAAGAGTTGAAATTAAAATTTATTTTAGTAAATAACCACGATTCCATACCCAATGCTTCAAATTGTTCCGATATTTGAAAGGCCAATTCACGAGTCGGTGTTAAAATCAGGGCAAAATATCTTTGTGGATTCTCTAGCAATGCTTGTAAAATGGGCAGTGCAAAGGCTCCCGTTTTTCCCGAACCCGTTTCGGCCAATCCAATGATATCGTTACCCTTTAGTGCTACCGGAATTGCTTCACGTTGAATTTTACTCGGACTTTTCCATTTCAATTCTGTACATGCTTCGCACAGTGCATCCAAAAGACCCTAAAAATCATTTTATTAATTTACAAAAGAAAAATTAAATTGGAATCTTATACCAATTCTTGCCATGACATGGGTTTCTCATCAGCTGCTAGCACATCGGTCGTTGTTTTTGCTGCATCCTCTTCTTGATTAGACTCATCTTCATCACCATCCCCATCTTCCGAATGTTGATCAGACCCTTCAGCATCGTCTTCATTTTGATCAGATTCCTCACCTTCTTCGTCATTTGAGTTTTCTTCTTCCTCAGAGTTTTCATCCTCTAATTCTTCGTCAATTTTTTCCTCATCACTACTCACATCTCCTGAATTTGCAGATTGCAATTTTCCGTGCTTTTTCTTCAACATTTTTCACGTGTTTACACTAAAATCGTCGTGTATACAAAAACATAACCTCACAAAAAAAATTTCGCGGAAAAATGAATGCGTTTAATGTGTATGTAGATTTAAATTTTTTCGCACCATTTTTAAATATTTTGAATTTTCTTCGAGACAGTGGCGTGCGGTCTAAGTATATCTTGGAAAATTTCAAATTCAAAAAAATATCTATAAGATTAAATAAAAATATTCATGAATTTAACAACTCGGTTTTCTATTTCCGTTTATGAAAATAAAATCTTCGATTTTGATTAAAGTAATTTACTTTGAATATTTTCTTCAAATCTTAGGTAATTCTATTACAAATTAACTTCATGATTTCGTATCTGAATAATATGTGACTTGAATTTTCATCATATATAATTGTTTTATTAAAACATTTTAAAAATGGTGGATTCAAAATGGCAGACAATTGATATCTTTTCATATTACAAGGCGGATCAAATATGAGAAATATATATTGTGAGTATATAGTGCGATCACGGTATCGCAGATAGAAAATCAATGTCCCTGGGATACTTCGAGCTCGCAGTATAAAGAGCTTAAGCCTTAAAATGACACTATAAGATGTAATACTAAATGGACGTTAAAAGGTTAACGTTAAATACATATATTCAAATGCGGTTAATATAACGATATTTCTTAAAAATATATTTTTATTTTAAACTTAATGAGAACTGTACGTTTAAAACGTAATATTTATTTTTTTCCATTGGCCGTTCCCTTGCCTACAGCTTCCGAAACGTTGCTAAAACCATCGGCAGCCAATAGGTCATTCAGTTCCCGTTTAATTTTCAATACAATTGGTGGACCATGATAGATAAGTGCTGTGTACAATTGAACGACACTGGCACCAGCCAATATTTTGTCATAAGCATCTCGTCCCGTAAATATGCCGCCAACACCGACAATTGGAATTTTTCCATTTGTCAATTTGTACATTTCGCCAATAATTTCAGTTGATCGAGTGGTCAGCGGTTTGCCACTTAGTCCACCGGTTTCAATTTTATTCGAATCTATTAACTGTGGATCACGTTCGACGGTAGTATTTGAAATTATCAGTCCGTCGATTCGACATTCTTTGCGCTGTATAACTTTGGATATTTCTCGAAGCTCCTGATTGGTCAGATCTGGCGCCAACTTTAATAATATTGGTCGTTGGTGTGTTTTGTCAAAACTATTTCGAATTTGGATAACATTTGTCAGCAATTCTTTTAAATCATTTTCGTTTTGTAATGATCGCAGACCTGGCGTATTTGGACTGCTTACATTTATGACCAAATAATCGGCAACGGGTGAGAATTTCGTTACGCCAACAGTGTAATCATTTATTGAATTTTCAGACGATTTATTTTTACCCAAATTTATGCCAACCATTGAATGGTTATTTTTTCGAATTGATTTAATTCGATCAAAAACTGCATCGTGTCCATCACTATTAAAGCCATACCTAAAAAATCTCGTTTAAATTAAACCATTTCGACAAAACTAGAAGTACTATACAGAAAGAGACACGACAATAAATTATTTAGCTTATTTTTCACGAAATTGCGTATTGTCATATCTCTTTTTGTATAGAAGTATTAGAAGAAAGAGTCGCGACAATACGCAATTTCGTGCAAAATAAGCCCCAACAAATTTTGTACAGAAAACAACAACAATATGAGGTGAATTTTTGTTTTATACGGCAAAACGTATAGGAAAAAATATTCACCACGAAAATAAGCCCCAACTATAGTACTTCTATTTTTACAATGAAAATATTTTATTGTCGCGACTCTTTATTCTAGTACTTCTAGCCAACACATAAGAAAAACTCACCTATTTATTATAGCCTTATCTTCATTTAAACGAAAAACTCTAGGCTTTGGGTTGCCCGGCTGTGGCAATGGGGTAACTGAACCGATTTCAACGAACCCAAAACCAATGTCCGTAAGACCGTTAATTGCTTCTGCTTGCTTATCAAAACCAGCCGCTATTCCGATGGGGTTTCGTAACTGATGTCCCAAAAATGTTGTATTCTAGAAAAATATTGTAGATCTGTAGATATTTTTATTGATTGACTTGAACCGCTTACCAACGATTTTGGATCTTCGATCTTTTGTTTGGGAAACAAATTATGTTTCAATGCAAAGACGGCCAATTGATGACACATTTCCGGTGGAAACAAATGAATAAATGGCATCACATAATCGTTATAGAATTCTTCATTTTGTTTATAGAGATTTATTCCGACGAAAAAGCCCGTGGAGCATGTTGTGACAAAAGTCAAAGATTTCAACTTTTCCTAAAATACAATTAGATCAATTTTAATAATAGAATAATAGAAAAATTACTTAATTAGCAATTAGTTTAAAAATAAAACATATTCTTCTAAACTTACCAACAATGTAAGACGCCGAACCATTTTTCTTTGTCTGTCTCTCTATCTGCAATAAATTGAATTTATTATAAAGAAGAATCTTTATTATAATTTTAAACTTTGAACTTATTAATTTACTATCAAAAAGTAAAAACAAATATAAACAGCCGCAAAGTCAAAACAATATTTTTTGTTGTTGTTTACGAATGCCCGCGCGTTTCTTTTTTAGGTTATGTAAACAACAGCTGATGGTTGCGCGAATATATTTTAAGAAAACGCCTAGATTGCTGCAATAATATTACAGCGGCATTCGCGCAATATTCTAATTTGACAGCGAGAAAAAAAATTATATTTGTTTGGTCGCATAATTTTTTGTATTGCAAAACACCAAAACACACACTTTTTATTAAATTAATTTTAATTAAAATTACAATAACAATATAGTTAAATAAATTAAATTAAATTGAATGTAATAATAGCTGTGAGTACAATAAACAATTTAGAAAGGTTTTTGCTTTGCTAAGCTGCGTATGCGAAATAAATCAACATCGCGCGCGATTGTGTAATAAATCAAAGAAAAATTGGAAATTAGAAAATATGGTGCATTGAACCCGCAGCACATCTTATTGGAAAATACCTACACACAATTCATTCAATAATTTCCAAATTGAAAAAGAAAATAATTTGGAAAATTTATTTAAAGGTAATTTTTATAGTAATTTATATAATTAACAACTCGTAACTTTATAATTAGCTGGAAACGTGGTTTTTTCTCGGTTCTGTCTTACGCAAATTTCATTGTTGTCTGTTGATGATCTATGCAGCAGCTGCTGCTGCAGTGGTTTTTATAACAAAAAGGTTTTTATTCTTTTATTGTTGCATTTTATAAATAATAATTGCAAGAAGGTCACGCAATTGATGATAAACTTTTGTAATATAATGTAATTGTAAATAAAAATATTTGTTAAAATTAATTTGTTTTTTTTCCAAAGATTAAAATTTTTTCCGTCCAATTATTTGTATTTTTTAAATTTAACAGATTTTCTGATTACAGATATTGACAGTCCAATATGCCATCCCTGAGACAACGTATGACAACATATTTTCGACAATTAAGTTTTATTGCTGAACCAAGAGAAGATTCCAGATTAGCGGCCAGCTTAAGTCCAAGACATCGTCAAGACGATGGATGCTTTATAACACGTTATTTAGAAGGGTAATTTTGGTTAAATAGTAAACTATTCAGTAAAAATAAAAAAAACTTTTAATTTTAGTCAAATAACTAAATCCACAACAACAGAAACGGAGATAAGTAATGGAAAAGAACCAATTGATTTGCCAGAATTACAGCTGAAAACCTACGAGACTGGTCCAAATGAAATAACAGCCGCATGCACTGGACCCGATGAGGGTTTGACTGGTGTCAAACGATCTCGTTTGCATTTAAGTGCAGGTCCAGACATTGATTTTATAGATACAAATCTGGAACCAGATTTCGATATTCGAAAAAGTAGCATTTCGTCCATCGGGAAACAGAAACAAAATTTTCAAAAATTTAAAGCCGACCAAAATGCCAACAAACCATTTCAACGATCTCGAAAAGTAATCTCAAAAGAGCAGAAAAAGTCAGAAACAGACGTAGCCGAACCAAAGATAGAAAAAGCCACAATAAACGTTATCGTTAGTATGATAAGTACCACAACGTTACCCACATCATTAGAAACAAACAAACAAACATTAGAAAAATCAATTACTCTCACCGATAATATAAATAAAAATATTTCGATCAATGCCGAGGAAGGTCCAAGTTTAAGAAAATTGAAAGAAGACAATGATGTGGTCAATGAATTGTTGGGCAGTAGAGAATTTCATACAATGGAAGTGTTGGAACCGATCGCTGGTGTTACAAACTGGAAATTAGAAAATGATCATGCATATGGATTGTCCGTTTCGTTGTATGAGAAAAATTTTCTGACAAACGAACAAGCCGGAAATCCAATAGCCGATTGTTATGGTGTTATTGTACGAGGCAATTCATCGGCAATGGCTATGGCTGACGGTGTAAATTGGGGTATGCGATTTATTGTTTTTACGCAATAATCATATTTGTAATAAATAATTTTTCTCTAGGCGAAGGAGCCCGGCTAGCCGCTCGATCTGCAATACAAGGTTCACTAGAATATTTAGACACTGCAATTTTCGGCCAAGTACCAGGTATGTTAAAAGCAATATTATTATAACTACATTTTTATTTTATCTTAACTATGTCTGCACTTATATTTGAGCTTATTTATTTTAATTTAATTCTATTTAAAAAAAACTAACCCCTCATCATAGTAGTTATTGACAAAAATACCCCTCAATTATCCTTATCACTTAATCAAAAAATAGGTATACAAAAGCTCCGCAAAAAAACTGCATTAAATAATTTAATTTTTTAATTTGGAAAATGCCATTAAAAATCTTATCTGTAATTATTGTATTTTTTACATAATAAATTGTATTTTTTTTTCCAAAAATACAAAATTCAATTTTTACAAACAAAATTGTTAACTAATTACAAACAAAATTCTATTTTTGTAAATAGAAATTTTTACAAAAAATCTATTTCTTACAAACAATATTGTAATTTTTCCAAAAAATATTTTTTTACAAACAAAATTGTATTCTTTACAAACAAAATTGTGTTTTTTACAAATAAAATTGTATTGTTTACAGATAAAATTGTATTTTTACAAACAAAACTGTATTTTTTACAAACCAATTGTATTCTTTACAAACGAAATTGTGATTTTTACAAACAAAATTGTAATTTTTACAAACAAAATTGTGATTTTTACAAACAAAACGGGATTCTTTGCAAACGAAATTGTATTCTTTACAAACAAAATTGTAATTTTTACAAACGAAATTGAGTTTTTTTAATTGTTACTAACAAAATTGTTTGCTTTACAAACTAATTGTAATTTTTACAGACAAAATTGGATTCCTTACAAACAAAATTGTATTTTTTACATACAAAATTGTAATTTTTACAAACAAAGGTAATTAAACTTTACAGACAAAATTGTAATTTTGACAATCAAATTGATTTGTTTTACATTAAAAATAAAAAAAAAAAAACAAATTGCAAAAAAGTGTATGGGAGCCTGCTTGCGTTACATTGTTTCTCAATTTAAAAACCAAAATTATATTCGCAATTTACCTTTCTATCTAATTTTATGCTTTTATATTATTTATTTGGTGTATGTTTTCATTTATTTAATAAAATCTATAATATTTATGTATATACTTGTGAAGATTATATTTGATAGTGTGAAAGATTTATTTTTTATTTTTTGCCTTAATATTTATATATTTTAATATTTTTATAACAATAAGTGAATGAATATTATAAGTTTTTGATTTATTTTTTTTTGTAAATAGTGGGATTTTAAAATTTTGTTTTGGTAAGGTCCTTTGTTGCTTTAAAAAATATTCTATTAATTAAAATAGTGAATGCGAAGAAATTTATAATCAATATTTATTTTATTTTTACATTTACCAGCAAAATGCATGCGACTAACAAAACGCACACAATTCATATCTATAACTATGCACACAAATTATAAATATTAAATCAACCCAAATAAAAAAACAAATCCTTTTAGGTGGAATGGCAACAACGACACGTGAAGTGTTCGTTAGCCTGTTGCGTAGTTTTTGGGAAGCCCATGCGTGCATATTAGAGGTTGGCGGTGCCCTAAGCACCCTAACGGTTGCTGTTGTGCTGCCACTTAGCGATAAACACGATAGCAAATATGTTGTGTGTGCTTGCAATGTGGGCGATTCACTGGGATATGTCTATTCAAAAGTACATGGCGTTAGAGAATTTACACAGGGTTCACATGACATAACGTCTATGCGTGATATGCGCGATGCATTGGGTGCCCTGGGGCCGGTAGACGGAAACAAACCGGAATTGAGTAATTTAACATTGTCCATGACAATCGTTGAATTCGGTGATATTGTTTTTCTAACCTCTGACGGTATAAGCGATAATTTTGATCCGGTTGTTGGAAAATTTGCCGAACCATTTACGACGGAAGCTCTGCTAAAAACGACTCAATCTCAAAAAGATGAAATAAGGCCACAATTAGCATCCAAACGACAAAATAAAAGTGCATCGGCCATACAACAATCTTCTGTTGGAACGCGTGATAATTTAAGCTCGAAAAATCGTTTTAGTCTACAAACAAATTTACCCAAAACTAATTTTAATAACCAAAAACCGAAAAGCATTGAGTCTACATCAACGGGTATGCCACCGATACGACCATCTCGCACCAAGAAAATTACAATAAATACATCACAAACGTCTTCTGCATCAGCTTCGTCCAGTGCACCACCACAAACAACAAAACAGCAAACAAATATTCCAACTATTACAAACCGTCCAAAGTTTTTGCGTTCTCAGACCGTAATGGAACCCAGAAATAATAAAGTAACCAAATCGCCTACGATTAATTTTCCAAAATCTGTAAATGGTCTACCCTTGGTGACCGGACCCCAAAGACACACACTAACCTTACTGCGTTTAGAAGATCTGCTATGCTATGGTATTAACGGAACGACGAGACCCTGTCCTTCGGCCCGTAAACTTTGTCACTTGTTAATTGATTTTGCCAAAATGATAACATCAGCAAAACGTAACATTTTAGAACAACGTGAACTCTACTACCGAACAACAACGGACCATGCGGGCGTTCGACGAGAAATCGAACTAAATAAACTACAACAACGGGCGGCAAGGAAGCGTATTGTTGATGGACCAACATTCTCCTCTCTACCCGGTAAATTGGATCATGCATCCGTTGTTGCATTTACCATTGGCTCAGACATAAAACGTTGCAGTGAATCGAATAATAAAAACTTTAATGAAACGGATTTTTAGGAATTTATGCGAAAAAAAATTCTGCTAACATTGTTAAAATTGCGCGCTATTTTTTTCTCTTCTCGTATCCTAAGCATTCATATACCTACATATTATTATATACAAATTTTTGTTAATTATTTTTTTATTTAATTTTGCATTATATTTATACATAATATTATATACAATTAATATCTATTAATTATTATTATTAAAAGCATATTTTACAACAACAAAAATTGTTTCTATTAATTGCTTTTAAGAGATTTCAGTGTATATAGTAACGTCGAACGTCCTATTCTGGTCCTATTTTACTAAATACGTCAAAATAAGCTTGTAGAATAAATAATCGGTTCAAATCGTTTGGTTTTGTATTAATTAATAATTTTATTATTTAGTGGGACCAGAATAGATACACACATTCCTATTCTGGTTCTAATATTTATATGAAAATGCTCAAGACATGATAACTTAAAAATAGGCCCGAATTAGGACGCAATATGTCCTATATCGAACCTATTTTAAGTTATATTGTCTTGAGCGTTTCTAGATAAAGAATAGGGCCAGAATAGAAACCGCAATAGGAATCGCAAAAAAAAGGACCACAATAGGGCACAGGCAAGTCTTCTTTGTTTTAA
>JANSTW010063299.1:0-11028 GCA_027564275.1 Diadocidia ferruginosa
AAAAAATTTAAAAAAAAAAATTAGTTTTTACAAAAAGAAAAGCTAAATTTTCCAGCGCCCGCCGACATTTATATAATATTATTTGGAAACAAATTTAAATTTCTGTGTGCAGTTTAGAAAAAAAAACAAAATTTCTCATCATTAGCAGCAGCAGCAGCCCAGTTTTTTCGGTTTAATTTTGGAAACTGAACAATCATCTCTAAATTTTTTGGATATTTTTTTTTGGAAAAAATAATTTTGAAAAAGTGGTGCGTTTAAATTTAATTGTTTTTTCTTTATTTAAATTTAATTTTACAAAAATTTAAATATTATCTAATTATCTAATTTTTCTAAGAAAAAAAATGATATAATTTTTTTAATTCATCTTAACAGCTACATAATAAATGTTAGATCACTTAATATATTTTTATACAATAATTGAAACGAAAGAAAAAAACCGAAAAGAAAATTTAGAAAAAACCACATGCTACAATCTTAAAATAGAGTTCTTACCCGCAAGTCTATCTCTACCTATATACATAGTACATACCTAGCAGCTACATATATAATTTTCACTTTTCACATTTTCAATTTTTTTTTCTCTAGAAAAATGTATCTTGTTTAATTATAAGACGCATTCAAAGATAATAAAATTGAACGAAAAAAATCTGAGGTGTTGAAATTTGATTAAAACAAATGTTTAGAACATTTAGTCGCTGTGGAGTCTTAAAATTATTCAGTTAAAAACTTTAGAGCTAAAAAATTTGTTTAACCGGTGCAAAAATAATCGAATTTTTATACCAATATAAAATTGTATGTTTTCGAATGCAAAAACTTTTTAGTTATTTTATAATGAATCGCTGTGGACTCTTTCATACATTTTTCATCAGTAAAAATGAAAATTTTTCGATTTTTGCTAAAGTTTTTGCGATAATCGAATTTTTATTTCGAAATTACTGTAATGAACCCGTTTTTTTAATTGTAGAGTAAAAAATAAAAATTAATCGCTGTGGACTCTACAATATTTTTTCAGTTAAAAACGATTATTATTGTTCTGTTGCAAATTTTTCAAAGGTTTTAATAAGAAATTTATGTTGTTACCACTTTTATAGTCTGTCATTCTAAAGTGCTATAGTCTTTTTATTATCTAGCTTTTTGAACGTCTTTCACCATATTGTTATCAAACATTTTCTTCTTTATAGTGTCCTTATCGCGTAATTTCTAGCCTTATAGTCTTTTTATCGCGTAATTACTAGGCTTATAATATTTGTATGTTTATATTATTAAACGGTTTATGCTTTATAGTGTCCTTGTCACAAAATTGCTTTCGTTATAGTCTTTTTATCAAGTTTAAATGCTAGTCTTATAGTCTTTTTATCACAAATATTCTAGTTTTATAGTCTTTTTGTCTATATTATCAATCGTTTCAAGCTGTATAGTGTTCCTATTACGTAGTTTCTAGTCTTATAGTCTTTTTATTTATTGATATCAAACGTTTAAAGCCCAATATATTGTCCTTATCACGGTATTCCTAGTTGTATAGTCTTTTTATCAACAAAATAGAAGCTTTATAGTCTTTTGTACAGATAAAAACAGCGTTTTAACTTTATTGCAACCGCAAAATGTTTAATTAAAAAAATTTATTATGCCTCATCATAATAATATTTTCAAATCATTTAACTGAAGACAGTTTTTTTCTACTCTGCCGCTGTGGCCTCCGCTATAGGCCGCCCACACACACACACTCTATACAATTTTTATATTTATTTATGATGTGGTGTTTCTATTTTTGTGTTTTTTTTTTTTCAATTTATTTCTCATCTTTTTTTGTTTTAATTCTGAAAAGTCCAGAAATTACTAGATTTTATTAAAATATTACAAAATTTCGTTTGCCAATTGACACAGCGAAAAAGGTCAGTTGAAATTGATGTTTTTTTGTTTTGAAGGAGAAAAATGGACAGGGTGCGATAAACGCACTGGTTACTTAGTTTTTCGGTTAAAATTGGTGACCAACGATTTTAATAATTTTGGTTGCAGTTTCTGTATAGAGTTTTGACAATTTCATTTTACGTACAATTTCAGAAGATTTAGATTTCATTGTTTTACGAACAACTAGAAATTGTGTTGTCAATTAAGCGGCTTTTGAATTTTTTGTTAAAATTCTTGACCATATTCTTTTTATATTGCATTCTATACACAGTTGCAGTTTAAAACTTTCAAGTTCATATGAGATTTTAAAGATCAATTGCAGATTTTATTGAGCGTCATTGATTTTCGGTTCAAAATTTTTGTTTTTGAAAAAATTTTGATATTGTCATTTTTTGTACAGTTGCAGTTTAAATTGGTTTCTTTAGACTTTTATGGATTATTTGAAATTATGGTACTAAGTTTTTTAAGCAAAGAATTTGATTTAAATTTCTGTGGCTTGAGACTCTGATTATTATTTTAATCAGAAGCCACAGAATTTCAAATCGAATAATTCTGAATTATTTCGAAGTCGATTTAAAAGTTATCGGTTCGATGCAACGTTGACATTTTTCGAAATAACAAAAAGATCCGCATGTGATCGAGACAATTAGCTCCTATAACTCTAAGTAGTACGCAGGGACTACTTATTTTTCTATCAGATATCGTTCTTTTATTGGAGACTTAGCTGTATAGCAAACTTTGAATTAACCAGCAGTTGTTTATGGTTGTTGGTCTTTATGTGACCAAGAGGCCATTTCAGTTCGATCTTTTGACCGGTGATTTTTTTCAACTTCAATAACATTTATTAGATTATTAAATTAATATTGCTGTAGGTCCACCCAACGAAAGGGTTCCTCACAGACGTATAAAATCTATGCCAAGATCCATCAATGCGTTAGAAATCAATAAATTATTGTTATAATGTTCGATATTTCTAAAATTTTCGCTATTTTTCGATCAAACTGATTAGCAAATAGTTTTAAAATAATTCGAACTGTTCAAAACTTGTACAGGTTTTAAATAGCGACATTTATATTCATATATTTTTTTAAATCATTTAAATTGTTTGAAAAATAATGAGAGTTGCTCAAAATTAATAAAATTATTCATTATTATTAGATATTTTTTAAAACTAGCATCAGAATTTCTCAAAAATTGTTTAGAAATTTATCAGAATATTGACCAAAACTTTGTTAAATTGTTTAAAAATTGATCAACAATTTTTCATAAATGATCATAATGGTTCAGAATTGTTCAAATTGATCAAAATTATTCAAAATTGTTCAAAAATGATTCAATGTGTTTAAAAATTTATCAAAATTGTTTAAAAATGATTCAAAAATAATAAAAATTAGATTAAGTTATCAGAATAAATCACATTTAGTTGAATTGTTTAAAAAATTGATCATTGTTCAAGTTTGATCTGTTCGAAAAATTATCAAAATTGATCAGAATTGTTCAAAATGATTGATCAAAATTATTCGAAATTGATCAAAAACGATCCAATTTTTTCAAAAATTTATCGAAATTGTATAAAAATGGTTAAAAAAAATATAAATTGTATAAAATTTAAAAGAACTATTAGAATGGATCACAATTTGGTTGAATTGTTTGAAAATTGATCAACAATTTTTCATATATAATCATAATGGTTCAGAATTGATCAAAATTATTCGAAATTGTTCAAAAATGATTCAATGTGTTCAAAAATTGTTTAAAAGTGATTAAAAAATAATAACAATTAGATTAAGTTATTAGAATAAATCACATTTATTTGAATTGTTTAAAAAATTGATCAACCATTTTTCATAAATGATCATATTGGTTCAACATTGTTAAAAAATGTTTACATTTACGGAAACATTTTTATTAACAAATAAATTTTTAGCAACATTGTTCAAGTCTGATCTGTTTGAAAAATTATTAAATTTGATCAGAATTGTTCAAAATGATTGATCAAAATTATTCGAAATTGATCAAAAATGATCCAATTTGTTCAAAAATTTGTAAAAATTGTTTTAAATGGTTCAAAAATAATATAAATTGGATAAAATTTATAAAAAATATTAGAATGGATCACAATTTAAATCAATTGTTTAAAAATTGATCAACAATTTTTCAAAAAATGTCATAATGGTTGAAACATTTTTTTTAAACGATAAAATTAGAATTAGAATTTTTATCAACAAGTCTGATCTGTTTGAAAATTGATCAAAATTGATCAGAATTGTTCAAAGTGATTGATCAAAATGATTCGAAATTGTTCAAAAATGATCCAATTTGTTCAAAAATTTATAAGAAAATGGTTTAAAAATAATAACAATTAAATAAAAATTACCAGAATGGATTACAATTTGCTCGAATTGTTTGAAAATTAATCAAATTTTTTTTATAAATTATAATAATTGTTCAAAATTAGTCTAGAACTGTTAAAAAAATTTCACAAATTTGATCAAAATCGTTTTAGACTGTTGGAAAAATAAGCAAAGTTGTTTAAATATTATTGTAAATTTTTCAAAAATTATCAAAATTGGTAACGAATTGTTCAGCAATGACGACAATTGTTGAAACATTATCAAAATTTGGTAAAAATTGTAAAAAATTTCTCAAACATAGTTTATATTAGATAAAGTTAATCACAATTCTTCGAAAATTGTAAAAAAAAGTTGAATTTTTTGTAAATTATTCATTTTTTTCGTAAATGCTTATAATTATTTAAAACGTCAATTCAAATTGGTTTAAATTGAAAACATTTATTAAAAATGAACAAAATTGGGTTAAAAATATTTGTCACAATTGTTCAAGTCTCATCAATATTGGTAAAAAATGATAAAAATTGCTAAAATTGATCAAAACTGAGTATTAATAAGAATCATTTAAAAAAGATTGCAATTTTTTTCAAAATTGATCAAAATTAATTAAAATCGATCAAAGTTGCAAAAAAATTATCGAATAAAATAATTAGAAGATCACACTTGCCATTCCTAAGCTTATGTTCAACAATGATATTGGAAATCAAGAAAAAAACAGATACAAGATTGACGCTCAAATAATGGAACCTGTTTGCTCTTTTAATACGATAATCTTTTTTAAAGAAATAAATTAGTTCGCTTAGCAGTAATAAATTTACACAAGAGTCCAAAGCGATTATGTATGCATTAATTATAGTTTATTTGTTATTCAAGCGACAATGAGACCCGCTTTTTGTAAAATATTTGGCCAACGAAAATTGCAATCTGTTTGCAATTTGCAAAGAAATTTTTATGAGAAAAATGTTTGGGATTTACTCAAATTGGAACAAAATTTACCACAATTACTTTGATTGTGCGTTTGATAAAACCTTCGTTTTGACGTCAAAAAATATTGCTGCTATTTTTCAATTATTTTTAGTACATAAGGTGTTGTTGCTGATTTCGTCCACATCAACAACTGCAACATAAGACGGATTTAGTACTGAAAGTTGCTAACATATTTTTACTAAAGTGCAAATGAAGTGCAAAAGTAACGCCATCATCGTGTGCCTACAAAACTCTGAACCTAATGAGCGCATAGCGTTCACTTTGTCCATCTTTGATGACAGGAAGTTCGCTAGTTTTTAGGTAACAACATGACGAGTTCAATATGAATATTCTGAATTTTGGGAAAATTAATTCTTATCCACCATCTATTCTGTTGCCTTGTCACTTCTTTCGATTTTGTTCGTTTAAAATTATTAAAATCATATATGGCGGCAGAAATTTCTAAATTTTGTTGTTATTAGTATTGAATTGTTTAAAGAGGTTTGTGAACTGTTAAAACCAAAAAATTTAAAAAATTCAAATAATAAAAAAAATTAAAAATGGCGCATCCAATATGACAACAGAACAGAACTTCTATATTCGCACATATTTTATAGATTTTTTCTCCGCAGAAATTGATAGAAAAAATGTTGGTCCATCGCAGCGAAAAAAACAAATTTACTTCGCCACGAGTCGCAAAAGTTATTCGCCAAGTACTCTACCTTGCGTTGAACCAAGATTTGGATGAAATTTTACCAGATTTAAATAAAACTTAACAAAAAATTGATTGAAATAACTTCAATCACTGCATTTGAACAGATTTAGATGTAGTTTTAACAGAATTTGGAAAAATTGGATTTCTATATAAGTAGATTTTTATACAGTTTACAGATTTCGATAAAATGTCAAAAGATTTATATGAAATTTCATAAGATTTTATCGAAATTTCATCAGATGTTTATAAAAGTTTTAACAAAAATTGATTTTTACAGTTTTTTGTACATTTAACCAGATTTTAATAAAATTTTAATAAATTTTAATGAAATTTCAACAATATTTTGATGTAATTTCAACAGAATTTCATAAAATGTCAACAGAATTTTATAAAATTTCTACAGATTTTGATGAAACTTTTAACAGAAATTGATTTTTACAGATTTTTGTACATTCAGATTCAACCAGATTTTGATAAAATTTTAATAAATGTATGTATGAAATTTCAACATATAATAATGAAATTTTAATAGATTTTGATAAAACTTTATTATATTTATTGAAATTTAAATAAATTTCATTTTACCATAATTTTGATGAAACTTTACAAGATTTTGATTTTGATCTTTAACAGAAATTGATTTTAATAGATTTATTTCACTACACCGCGTTTGAAGAGATTTTTATACAATTTTGACAGATTTTGATTGAAATTTAGAACAATTTAATTAATTTTCTCAGCTGATTTTCATTAAACTTTATCAGAAATTGATCAAATTTCAATTTTGATAAAATTTCTTTAATTTTTTGGTTATTGCAACAAAAAAATGCAATCCACAAACTATATAGTGGCTGCCCCTTACTTCCATCTCACAATTCCCTACTGATCTATCTACCTCTGTTAAAATAAATATAAATTCAAAAACAATATTTAAATCATATAAATGTTTACTTTATCTCAATATAATTAAAATAAAATAATTTATCTAATTTAAACAAACTCGCGTATAGCAACAACAACAACGCAACCCAATTAGTTTCATGCGTTTCGCATTTTATGGCATCGTAAAAAATCTTAATCGTCTTTAGTCTTTTAGCTAAATGCGTGCACCAGCATTTACTTTAAGTACGTTGAAATTCTACTGAGATGCACATAAATTGCACTACACATAACCTAACGAGTATATTTTTAGTTTTCTTTGAACATTTTATAACTTTACTGTCGCTAGGATGCGCCTATAGACTATAATATAGTAGTTCTTGAAATTGCAGACACGAAGCGCAACAAATTTTTGTGATAACGGAAGCATTTGACCAAATTATTAAAAAACAGTTTTTTTTTATTATTTAAAGTTTGTACTAATATAAGTCAACATGTTTAAAATCATATTTTAAAGATTTTGATGTATTTAAATTTTAATGAAATTTCATTCGTTTTTAATTAAATTTCATTTTTTTTTATTAGTTAGTTTTAGAGAAATTTACAAAATCTAGAAAGTTCTTCAGTTTAAACCTTTTGGGTGATTTTGAAAATTAAATAGATTTTTTTATGAAATTTCATCAAATTTTGAAAAATGATAGTGAAATTTGCTATTTACAATTGTTTACTTTATTAGAAATAAATAAAATAATTGTAAATAGACCTAGTAATTAAATTTCAATAGAATTTCATGAAATTTCATTATATATAGATTTTAATGAGATTTCACAAAGCTGCGGCGAAACTTTCAATTTTTGTTCTAAAGAAGATTTTTACTTTAGTAGATTTTGAGTAAAAATTTAAATTTGATATTTTACCTGTATAGATTTTGATAAAATTTCAATGTGATTTTATTTAAATTTTAGCTGATTTTTTATGCAATTTAATTTTGGTGATATTTTACCAAGATTTTCGTAAAATTTACTAAAATGTATCATCTTGTTTCGATGCAGATAGTGAATTTTGATGATTTGAAAAGATATTGATGGAATATGAAAAAAGTTTTGATGAAATTTCATAATATTTTGAATGAACATTTACAAATTTCTGAAGATTATAATAAAGATCCTAGTGATTGGATTGAAATTTTAAAATTATTAACATCAATAGAATTTGAAAGATAATAAAGGTGACATTTCAATAAGATTTGAATGAAATTTCAAAAAAAATTATTGAAATTACAACAAATTTTAATGACAGTTTTTAATACGAAATTTCGAATGATTTTATTAAAGTTTTAATAGAAAAATAAATTTTCTAAGTTTTTTTTTAAATTTAATAAAGTTCTGATGAAATTTCAACAGGCTTTAAATATATTTTGTTTAGATGAAATTTCAATTAATTTTATTAAAGTTGGTGTGGGGGCGAGTACGAATATAAAACTTGCTCTCATTTTTTGAGACATCGGAAGGTTAGATTATGAAGGGTGGGCCAAATTAAATCATTTTTTTAATGCAATAAAACAAACAGTTCTTAACATTTTCTCAAATTTATTTTTTCATTGTAAAGAACGTTCTTTCCGCCTCGTCAATGGCAATGCGAATATTGTTCTTGAGAGCATCAACCGTTGCTGATTTATTGACGTAACACTTATCTTTGACGGCACCCCAATGATAATAGTCCAACGGCGTCAAATCACAGCAATGTTGCCACTATCCTCCACTTCAAGTTTCGGGAACAAAAGATCGTTTATCATGGCGCGGCAGCGCTCATAGTAACGGCGAGTTGACGTTTTCGGCGACTCACGCACATTTTCGGCTACAGCATGACATTTTCGGGTGTATGCATGGTTGGCTGCTTGTTTCGTAATGGTTTAATAACTAGCAAGCCTGTTTCAATAACTTTATTCACAAAATAACGAACATATGGTGCTCTCGGCGCTTCAAAAATTCGATTTTCGAAGTAATTTTTTAAAATTTCTCATCGTTGCTCAAGCGTATACACAACCATTTTCGTTTAGCGGAAAGACCAAAACTTATACTTTCTGTAAAGTTAGACGTGACATTAACCTTTACCATACTCAAAATAACCGCTAGTTCAACAAAAATAAAGTTATATGGCCCACCCTGTATTTAACATACTCGATAGTTAATTATACCCTCTCGGATTGTTATTTTAACCAGTTTATAGTTAGGGTTACACCATTTAACCTCATTTGTAAGTAATTTTAACCATCCGCATGGTTAATTTAACTATCCCAGGATAAAAAAAGAAATTTGAGTAATTTTAACTATATCGGCGAGTATTTCTGACATTTAAAATGGCTATTTTGTTACTTAACCATCCATCATTTAACTCGCTGGATGGATAGTGCTCAGTTTATCAGTGTATAAAACTTAAAAAAAAAAATTAGCAATTTGACCGTATTGACCTAATTTACGGCTGTTGTAATTTAATTATATTGAGATATCATATAAGGCTGATGGGGTATAAAGTACCCTATATGCTATAACTAAATTCCAACGGATATCAACTTCTTTAAGGTCATCCTCATAAAAAATCATCAAAATCATACGACGGGAATTGGAAGCAGCTTTAATGGGTTAATGAAATTTGACGAAGTAGTAAAAATCTTTTTTATGAAATTTTGCTTAATTTCAATGAAATTTTGATGTCACTTACTTCATTTCATTTTGAAGGACCTTCAAGGTAACATTTCAAAAGATTCAATTTCTATGAAATTTTTTACAAATTTTAATTAAGTTTCATTATAAATTAATAAATATAAAAACAATATTGAAATTTGAATATTGACAAAATTTCAAAAATATATTTTATGAAATTTCATACAATTTCATTGAAATTTTGATGTTATTTACTTCAAAATTGATTTTGAAGGACCTTAAAAAGATGACATTTCAATAGATTTGGAAAAAAATTGAAAATATTTTGATACAATTTTTACAAATGTCTTACTTTAATTGTTTTTAAAGATGACGTTGTATCAGATTTTGATGAAACTAAAAAAGATTTTGATGCAATTTTAACAAAATTCAATGAAATTTGAGCAGATTTTAATGAAGTTTCATTAGATTTTGAATTTATCAACAGATTTTATTGAAATTTTATTTTTGACGAAATTTCAATAATATTTTTTGTGAAATTTCATGCAATTTTAATTTAACGTTAATTAAATTTGAAGGATTTGCAAGGTTACATTTCAAAAGATTCAATTTCGATGAAATTTAAACAGATTTTAATGAACTTTATTAGGATTTGGAAATATCAACAGATTTCAATGAAATTTGAACTTTTATGAAATATCATAAAATTGTTATGATTTTTTTTTCAATTTCAATAAAATTTTGATAAAAATTTTGATGTGACTTCAATTAATTTTGAAGGACCTTCATGGTGACATTTCATAAGATTCCATTTCTATGAAATTTTTTACGGATTTTAATTAAATTTGAAATTTTATCAAATTTCATAATTTTTTTTCCCATTTCAATGAAATTTTGATAAAATTTTTGATGTTACTTCAATTAATTTTGAAGGACCTTCAAGGTGACATTTCATAAAATTCAATTTCTATGAAATTTTGTACAGAAGTTTCATTAGATTTTGAAATATCAACAGATTTCAATGAAATTTGTACTTTTATGAAATATCATAAAATGTTGATGAAATTTTTTTCAATTTCAATGAAATTTTGATAAAAAATTTTATGTTACTTACTTCAATTAATATTGAAGGACCTTCAATGTGACATTTAATAAGATTCAATTTTTATCAAATTTTTTACAGATTTTAATAAAGTATTATTACATTATGAAATATCAACAGATTTTAAATAAATTTGAACTTTGATGAAACTTCAATAACACTTTATATGAAATTTTGAAGGACTTTATATTTGACATTTCAACAGATTTGAATAAAACTTAAAAGGATTTGGATGCAATTTCAACAGGTTTCGATGAAATATCAACAGATTTTAACGAAATTTAAACTTTGAAAACATTTATATAGATTTTAACAATATTTCTAAATAGATTTTAATGAAGTTTTAACAGATTTTGATGTAATTTTAACTGGTTTTCAAATTTTGATAAAATTTTAATAAATTTCAAAAGATTTTATTGAAATATTTGATTTTCGAAATTTTTA
>JANSTW010063310.1:0-11028 GCA_027564275.1 Diadocidia ferruginosa
CCATTATTTGCGCAGCCATCTCTAGTCGAGCCATATCATCCGCCAAAAATGCCGCCATTGCGTCACTCACTTGTATACGAATTGAAACTCAATCCCAAATGTACACCTGCTAATTGCTTTAATAAAAATTTAAAACATAATTATCTTTAAAATTACGCTATTATTATATAAAAATTACTAACGGATTTGCTAAAATATTTTTAACTCTTTACGTTACAAAATAACCCCAATATACTATAGCAAAACGTTTGTAAATTAAAAAATATCACAAAATTTTACTGAAACCAATAAACCTCATTGTTATAAACGTATAGATAATTTTAGTTGAGTTTCACACTTCTGTTAAAATATAAGATTAAGATTAGATTTAAAAATTGCCTTTTATTTTTCAATTAAAACACGAATTATAATAACAAATCAAGTAATCATATCGGTTATCTATTTTTTCAAACTTAATCAACTATTTTGAATTTATATGGTCGACATAAAGAGCCTATACGCATGCTGCGCCAGAAATAATTTCAATCAATTCTCGAGTAATTACTGCTTGACGAGTTCGATTGAATTGCATTGTTAATTTATCAATCATTTCGCCTATAAATAAAATAATTTTTAATACACAAGCAATATTAGTTAAAAGAGTAACTTTCACATAAAAGTTTGCACCTTTCACATTGTTTAAAAAACTAATGTTTAACAAAAAAACTAACCGGCATTCTTGCTTGCACCGTCCATGGCAGTCATACGAGAAGCCTGCTCACTGGTATTTCCTTCCTTCAATGCAAAATAAATAAGTTGTGCAAGTGAATACTCTGAATAACTTTGAAGTACATCATCATCCACGGAATCATAATTTGTAAGCTTTTCATTGGACTTAATCGACTTAAGTGGAAGGATTGGTAATTTTGATGTTTCATAAGAAACAACAGTTTTAAAACGATTGAAAAGAATCAAACCCTAAGAAAATTATTTGTTAATCTTTGTTAAATATTACAAATTAATTAAAAATTAAGAACTATTTTTTTAATAAACAATTATTTACAAATTAATAAATTAAAATGACCAATACATAACAATAAATAATTCATATTCTCCTCATTACTAAAATATCTATAACGTAAAAAAATTATTATTGCAAGTTAAAAAATACGTCATCAAAGTCGTAGTCAGAATTAAGGATTGATACAGCAGCAATCGATGCATCTTCAAAGGTGGGTGGTGCTTTTCCAATATCATTAGCAGCAAAAAGAATGTTCTGAGGAAAAGCACGTTGAATAAGTGCTTTACTTTTATCTCCAATGCACACAACTTTGTATTCAACTTCAGCTGGTTTATTATTAATGATATTTTTTGCTTCCTAAAAATAATACATTTTAAAGTACTTGGATAATTAAAAATGAAGAGTGCCCCTTTAATAAAAAATTAATCTTTAGATTTTTAATAACAATAATGCACAATATTTATTATATAAAATATACCTTAATGTAATTTGTTTATTTAAATAATAAACTAGCTTTTAAAAAAACCCAGAGATATTTTTAATTCCCAGGAATTAATATTTGATTAAAATATAATTTGACAAAAAATAATCTACAATATAGTATAATTAATCTGCCTACACAAAAAACGACTTTCAATGTTACACAAAACAATAAATATTACTTTAATCAAGGAAACATAATTATATGAAATAAGTTAATGACTTATATATTAAAAAGTAAAATAATTTGTTGTCTAAAAAACCTTAGCAATAGCTGTATGAACAGAACCGCATAATCCACGATCACTAGTTACCAAGACGAGCAACTTCTTTGAGTTGGGTTTCTGCTCAACATTTTCAGCCAAAGCTGTAGCACCAATATTGTCAAAAAACTTTTGTGCACCTTGACCATAAGAGCGCGCTCCTCTTAGTTCACGCTCTGCTTTAGCAAATTTTGCGGCAGAAACCATCTTCATTGATTTAGTAATTTTCTGAATGTTTTTCACCGATTTTAAACGAATCGAAATGTCTTTTAGAGTAGCAAACCCACGAGCTTGATTACCATTTCCGGCCGTAAAAATAGGCAGCAATGTGAGGCGCCCAACATTGTAAAATGTCATTATTGCCTCGTTCCCACCACTAAAAGTAAAATTCAAGCATTACAAATTAAATAGAGTCTTAAAAGTTATATTTTGTAAGTACGTTCAAAAAAAATAATCTTCACTTTAAAACTTCAAAAAATAAATTATTTAAAAATGTGATATTTAATCTCAGAAGCAATATTATTTTTAAAGAAAATTTTAAATAAAAAAGTCAAAGTTAATAACTTGGAAAGCAAATATATCTATGTTCAATAAAAATATATAATCAAATTATTTAAAGCATCAAATATAAAAGTTAAACAATATCACAAAATATATAAAATAACCAATAAATAAAATTATAAATTTAAAAAGCTTATACGAAGCAAAACTTTAAGGTAAATTTCAGCAAAAGAAATTTTAATGTGAAAAATAAAAATTAATTTTAAACAGTTAGCCAAAATTTTGACAGTAAAGAATGTACTTCGTTTCAGAACTTTAAAGAAAGCGCTAAAAAATTATTTGAACAAATGAAAAAAAATTAATAGATTTTTTTGTGGAAATGGGGGCCTTCCCTTGGAAAAAATAGATTTTTGTTATATGATTTCTTTAACTAGTACTTTTTTGCAGTTTTTAAAGAGCGTTAAAATTTAAATAAGTTTGTTCTATAATGTAATTTAATTTATTTTTTTTATAAATGTGTAAAAAATTTATAATTTAGCTATGGAAAAATTGGTGCAATCGACTATAAGTAGTCTTGGGTATTTGGAAAAGGGCATTTATTATAAAGAGCCAGACTGCTTTGGTAATTTGCTTTTTTATTATTCTATGAATTACTGATTTTATTTGTAGAAAGCGTTAGAGATCTTATCCGTCTTTTACACGGTGATGATCCAAAGCTAACAGTACGTCGGATGTGCTTAACGCGGAATATTGTGAAGAATGATTTGATACCGATAATGAAGCAAATGAACACTACCGATGAATTATTCGACGCAGTATTGAGGTTTTATATTTAATTAATGTATACTTTATTGATTATATTTTTTAGACTTGCCGTTAATTTGTGTCAGCCAACATTAGTTGCATTGGTTGGAAGACTCCCTGGTAAGTTAGTATATTTTTGTTGTTTAAAAATAATTTTTGTTTTATAGAAAATAATGCGGACTGGGAAATTTATTATAGTGTCGAAAGAAGTTTAGCACGATGTTTAGCGGCTTTTGTTGATGTTTCAATATTTGATATTTTAGCAAAAAAATGCAACTCTTATTTTTTATTAGTAATAATTTTAAGTCTTATGTTTTTGTGAAATATAAGTTTTTTCTTACGAGTAATCGTAAACTTGCAATTCAGTAATACTTTGCTAAAAATAAATTTTTATCACAGCACTTAGTTATAGGAATGGGAAGACAGAGCTGAGAAACAAAAATTGTTAATTGAAAGGATTTTTGTTTTAATTCGTTATATTTTTTCGATTGGCATTGAAAGCAGTCGTTATATCAAGGTAAACTTTGAAGATATTTTTTTATGTTAAACTTAATAATTTTAGACAGTCGAGCTTGAAGGCCCACTAAGGGGAAAAATGCTTTCAAGTTTTTTTCATTCACAGTTTATTCCATTATTTTTGGATCTTTCGAAAAATCCAATGGAAAAAGAGTTTTGTTTGCATATTCTTTCAATTTTGTCTTTAGCATTTAAAGAAATTGTAAGTCTAATTTTTATAATAGAATTTGTTTAACATCTTTAATATGCTTTTTATAGAATTACATATAATTCTTAACTTTATTTTTGTTTTTTAAGTAACAATAATTTTTCTAGGATGCTAGCACACTTATGATGAACGAACCTGAATTATTTGTAAAAAAGAAATTAGAAACAGAAGAAAAACTTGCTGCTCTTATTGAAGTGAAAAAACGTGATGAACAATCAGTTAGGTATTGTTTATCAGATAACTTTAAATATTTATATGACGATGTTTTTTGCGAATTTTTATTTAGATACCAAAATAAAAGAGGCTTTTTAAAGGGCACTTTTGTTGTGAAGGGTTTGAAGGCATTAGCACCTTCTAATGATTTGGTTGTGCAAAAGTTAGTTTTTAATATTTCCTATCCTTTTTTAAATCAAAATAATATCCCTTAGATGTGGTCCGTCTCTGAGTGAAGATATAAGTCCAATCTCTAAATTATCACAACGTAAGATAAAACGACGAGTACCACAGAACAGACGGGTTGCTGATTTGGATGAAATTAATGTGGCTGAGGAAAATGTAATGAATTCAGAGTTTATTATTGCGGCTCGAAAATTTTGCGTAAATATGCTTGAAGATAGTGCTTATAATAAACTAATGAGAATTACTCGAGACATTGTTAGTTCACACTAATATCTTTATGTTGAATCGAAAAAATAAACAACTTATTTGTCTATTTTATAACCTAAAAAAGGAAATTTTTTTTTATTTGTAGAATAAAAGTAATAACATTAAACTTTAAATAATTATAAAAAGTTTTTTTTACTTAAAAAAATATACGCTTAGAAATTTTACAAATTATTCTGCAAAATAAGTGTTTATGGTAAACAAAAATTCCAATTTTATTTTTATAGAATTTTTTTAATTATTAAGTTTTTTAGGCATTTTCGAGTGGACGATCATTAACTCACAAATATTCTGAAATTTATTTCTTTAGTCTAACAAAATTTATGACTCAATTTTTAAGGATTGCAAAGATTTCTAGCAGTAAGGTAAACATATTTTTATTATTTTAAAATTTTATTTTGTTTTTCATTCATTTTTTAAAGGTTTAGATTACTTCAACTTTTTCGTCGGATTTTTTTCATCATATTATTTCCTATATTAATACTAACTTTGAAAGTATGAAAGTTGATAAAGGAAATATTAGAAGTTATGCATTAAAAATACAATACGCTTTTGATGTTTATAAAGAAATGCTAATAAAGTAAAAATTTTACTTTTATTTTTTTTTTATATTTATATTTTTTTAGCCTAAATTCTATTATGAACTCTGAGAATATTGAGGAGAAAGATTTGATTATGAAGTTATGCTATCACATTTTTCAAGTTGAAGAATATCGTGACCTTGGCTTTTTAATTATGAATGTTTTAAAAGTAGTTTAATTTTTTTAGTATTTTATTACATAATTCATTTTTAATTTTTTAAAGAAAAATATTTTGGTATTTAGCCAGCTGCAACTACTCGAAAAATGTTACAAGATCTCGTTATGGCAAATCATTATTATATTCATATTATGGAAAAAATGAGTAAAGGAGGAGATTTAATAAAAGTTAAAAAAACAAAAAAAATAACTAAACGTCGTAAGAAATCTGAAAAGAAACAAGGTATTTTTTTTGTTAAATTTTAAGTAATTTACATTTTTTATATTACTGAATATTTCGATAATAAAAATTTTTTAATACTTTGGTCTAAGAAATATTTTTACAGAGTTAAAATCTAAGACATTAAGAGAGGAAAAAGTTCTTGAACCATCGATGGAAGAACTTAATTTAACGTGGGGAACTATTGCGGATGAGTTAATGGATTTATTAAGCGGTAAACTTATGATGAATGAAGAAATTAGTCCTATCAATATTCTACTTAAAGTGGATGATGAACAACATCAGTGAGTGATAATTCTTTTAGAAATTATGGCTACAATGTTTTTTTACTTTAAATATTTTTACACAGGTTTTAAAAGACAGAAAAGATTATTTTTTTGCTCTTACATATAGATATGAAAAATGTTTAAATTATTCAGAACTTTTGCCGGTTTACAAATTCAAAGAGCATTGCGCGAACGACGCGTTTGTGATGCTGTTGGAATTTATCGAACTGCGAGGACTTTTTGGCCAGAAGTAAAAACTTTTGGCGGTGATTCATTTACACCAGAGGACGAATTACATGAGCTGAAGGACTTGTTTGTTACTGATTTAACAGAAATTTCAACCAATTATGAAAAATGCATGAAAGAGGCTTATGGACATGGAACGGATTTAGGCCTAAATAAAGATGAAGATAAAGTTGCAGGGTCGGTAAGTGATGATGATAAAAATGTTAAGAATGAATCGGGTCAAGAAAGCGAAGTTGCGGTACAATATGATGTAATGGAAATTCCACTCGATTTTGATTGTTATGTAATGAATTTTGCAAAGCCACATATAATTCATTGGTATATCCTCAATTAATCTGAAAAAATATAATTTTATTGTTTTTAGGTACACTTTTTTGTTGCAAAACTTTGAGCGTAATCCACCAGAGCTCAATAAGGCTCTTTTGAAAATTATGCATAGAATAGCGTTTGATTTAAAGTCACCTTCTCGACTCTATATGGTTTGTAGTATTTTTTAATAGTTTTCTAGAATTAAGGATAAAAAGGTGCATGTTGATATTTTAGGCGTCACTTTTCTCTGTTTTTAAAAATATTAATAAAATTTTAAATAAATGGCCAAAAGAAGAACGAAAACAACACAAATTGTATGATTTGTATTTATTTGGCTTTCATCTTATTCGCAAATTTTTGGGACACTATAAAGAACGTGGCAGCGTTTTAATTTGCGAGCTTTTGCTAAGTAAGACTAGTCAAGATGCCTTTGAGATTGAGCATGGTTATGGCTCTTATGAGTAATTTTTATTTAATTGAATGAATTTTTTATGTCTTATTAAAATTTTAGCACGGCAAAAGAAGAAAAAGGAATTTTGTGGACGGAAGAACTTGAAGAGCAATTAAAAACGCTTTATTATGAATTTACCGAGCTGGAAGAAAAGCCGGGAAGTAAAGTTTTAAATAATTTTAACGACTTGAATTAACTTTTTAAAATTAAGATATGGATATCGTTGATTTTATCGAACATAATTTATCAAAAGAGGTATCGCACAAACAAGTGGTACGTAAAATGAAGGAACTCGCTTTACCCTATTCTGGTCAGAAAAGGTTACATTTTTTATATTATATATTATTTATTTTCAGTTTAATTTGAAAATGCAGTTACACAATATCTCTTTTTCATTATAACATTAAGTTAAAATATAATTCTAATTTTTTTTCTAACATCTTTGGTTATTTTTTTGAGTTCTTAGAAAATCAAAGGCGTCAGGAAAAAATATGCTATCTCATGAGTCGTCAGAAATGCTTGAATTACTTGTTAAAGAGTTTGAATCTTTTGACAAGGAGAAAAATAAATGTATGTTTTGTGTAAATACTTTTAAGGCCTATTAATTTATATCCAAATGTATTTTTAGTGGATATGATTGACTTTATCCAAAGCCGTCTAAAAGAGAAATACAGTCGTCAAAGAATAATAAAAGAATTATCGTATAAAGATATCTTCTATGAAATAAAAAAATGGTATTTATTATCTTTTATGTATTATTTTTAATTTTAAAAGTTTTTTTATTGTTATCAATTTCTTTATACTAATATTTGTTCAAAAAATACTCGTAATAAATTTTTGTAATACTAAAAATAACCTTTATAGGCCAAAACGCAAAAGCAAAACTGGGTATTCAGAAGACGGTGGAGATGCAAAACGTCCCAAGTTGTATGATAACGACGACAATGATTATGAACATAAAATACAAAACAAAGTAGATAGTTGTGATGATGATAGCGAAGATGAATTAGATAATTTTTTAAAAGCTCAACGTTGTAGTTAGTCAATAAAGCCAATACACAATATATGAATGAACTCTAGCATTAATTTACAAGTTTTTTGTAATAAAAAGTGACTCATGACAAAAAAAAATCTGTAAATAATGGTTCTCCTGTTGTGTTATATTATAAATTTACTTCCTCAACTGTTACTACTACATGTACGAATATATATCTTAATACACTAAATAAAATCAAAATGCTTGGAATCACTATTAAATTAAAATAAAGTCAAGAAACAAAAAAAAATAAAACATTTGTTTTAATTATTTGAACTTATAATAATTATCTAGATTATTGTGCATTAATTATTTAAAAAGAGGAGTTTAATCAATAAATAACAAAAGAAAAAAATATTAATTTATTGGTGTAAGGGGGAGGGGAGGTGAATTTAACGAAGATTACTTATGCTTCTTTCACGTGCACTCTTTATTCTATGTTGTTTTAATTTTGCGCGGTTCTTTGGCGAACCGTTTAATAATTTTGTTACTTCGTAATTGAACTTTTGGAGCGCTTTTGAAGGAAATCATGATTTTTAACTATTTGCTTATTTGAAAGAAAGTTTTAAATCTTTTTATTGTTTTTCCAGTCTCAATTTTTATCAATATTTTTAATTTTAAGCAAAAAATTATAATAGATCAATTTTGTTAGATGTGTTTTTTATGAAATTTTTTTATTATGATGATTCATCTACTTTTTTTACTCTTAAAGAGTTATTATTTTTGTTATGAATTGTTTTTCAATAAATTTTTCTTATTTTTTACGGAAGTTTTTTTATTTTAGAACATGACGGAGGAACGACTAAGCGACAGGTCGTAAGTTTTTAAGATGTTTATGTTATAACTGCTGCTTTTTGTAGTTTTGAGTTTATATTAGCGTGACTAAGTTGATAAAAATTAATTATGGAATGGCTTTTTTCCAATAAATTTAAGTAATATATTACTACAATTACACTTTTTCTTTGTTTTTTATAAATGATTTTGAAACAAGAGCAGTTTTGCTTTTCAAATTTAATGGATGATAAGTTTTTTTTTTCGTCCTACAATTTTATTTTGAATTTCCTAAAAACAAACATTTTTTATAATAATTATTAGTGTTTTCAGCATAATTATTATATTTGAGCAATTAAGCTTTAAGACTTATGTTTCATGAAAACTTTGTACATAAATGTTGAGCAATATTTGTTGATTTTTAACTTAATTCCTTTTTAACTAAATTTTTTGTTGGATTATTTTTTTACTCTTGCATATTAAGGAATTACTTGATGTGTTTGTCCTATTAGCGTTTTTTATTTTAACCGAAATTGAATTCCAATTTTTGTTAAACTTAGTTTAAGCTTTGTAATTATTTTACTTTTAGTATAAATAAACAGAAAAATCTTTACGAGGTGTTGGGTATTGAAAAAAGTGCTACTGAAGATGACATTAAGCGTGCTTATCGGAAGCTTGCTTTGGAGTATCATCCTGACAAAAATTTACATGGTGACCCCCTTAAGACTGAAAAGGTTTATTTCCTATTTTTTTAGCGTATTTCGTTATAAGTTTATTTTTTATTTTAGTTTAAAGAAATAAACCAAGCGCATGCGATTTTGTCAAATCCACAAAAACGAAAAATATATGATGACTTTGGTGATATTGGTCTTAAAATGGCCGATCAATTTGGGGAGAAACCTGTATCTTTTTTGATTCGACCATGGATCAAAGTGTGTTAATTGTTTTTTTTTTATTTTTATTAGATGAATGTTTTTTCAATTTGTTGAAAAGACGTTATTTTAATTTATTAAAAAAATTTATTGGCTTGTTTAGATCTTTCATTTTTATAAATTAGTTAAATGAAAAATTAGATTTAAAGGTGACTTTACATTTTGTTAAAAGTTTGTCTTTAAAAAATTCATTAGCAAATTTTTAGTGGCTTTGTGGTTCGGTTGCTATTCTTACGCTTGGATGTTTTGGCTGTTGTTGTTGCTGTGTGTGTTGTTGTCAATTTTGTTGTAACTTTTGTTGCGGAAAATGTAAACCCGATATGGAAGAGGTTTGTGAATAATGCTTTTTATTAGTTTTATATTATTTTTTAGGCTGGCTATAATAATGTACCTCGTGAAAACAGTCGTGATACGATTATTACTCAACCAAGTGGTACTATTACTAGTCCACCAACCAGGACATTTGTTTCTCAACCAACTGAGGTTGTTTTAACTCTTTAACTTTATATATGCCAATCTTGTTCTAAATATTTTTTAGTAAAATATAAACCTACTCGATTTGTTGATAAAATAGTAGTAAAATAAAAAAAAATTAGACTTGATTTTATATGTTTTCATCAGTAATTTAAATATAAAATATGTATTGGAATTAATTTATAATTACCTGATTTATTAACATAAAGGAATGAATTAGGCGCTTTTTAGAATGATACGCCAATTGTATTAGATGAACCAACATTGTTTTTATCGTCAGATAACAACGCTGTCCCTATTAATACATCGTCTTCTACACAAAATTATGGAGCGACAGAAATATAAATGTTGTAATGGAATAACTGCGTTTAATCATATGCTTTGTGGTTTTCTCGATTAATATTTTATTATTTATACCAAATTTTAAAAAGTTTATGGACGAACTTTTTTTATTTGGTTTATTCGACTTTGAAAACAAAGCTGGCACTTTTTTTTTAATTTTTATGGGCATAGTCAGTTTGATTTTCGTACTTTCATTTTTATTATTCAGAATTTTGTTTTTGTAGTTTTTAGGACTAAATTGAAATATTTTTAGGAGAATTAATAATAAGTGGATTACCGACATTTTTTGCTGCATTTGTTTTGAAATATTACTATATTTAGTGTTTATTTAATTTTTGATGTTTAATTCTTTTGTATTGAAGGTAAAAATTAATTTTTAAGTAATACTATAATTTTTTATGTATGAATTTTAAAATGTGATTAAGTTCTAGATATATTTAGAGATATAAATCTTTTTGTAAATGTTGGCAACACTTGTTCTTAAATAACTTGACTGACTCAATGTCGCTATAATTTTTAGCATTATTTAATTTGTTATATTTTTTATACACTGCAAGGTGTAAAAAATGTATTATACGACTTGTTTTAGCTGCTATTTTTTTTACTTTTTACAATGATTTATAATATAAATATTTGATAATTCTTTAATTTATAATTTTGTGTTACACGTTTTTTTGTCAACATTTTAAAGTTACTTCTTCTTTTTCTGTAAATAAGGCTTTGTGGAAAGTTTGTGCCTCTATAGAAGCGCCATTTTTGTTTTACTTTTGTAGTTTTACCTTAAGTAT
>JANSTW010063321.1:0-11028 GCA_027564275.1 Diadocidia ferruginosa
TTATATAAATTTTTTTTATTTTAAAGTTGAGGTTAAATTTAAAAAAATATTTGGTAACAGTTGTATTCATTAATGATAGGTAAAAAATTAATAGAAGAAAAAGTGTTTTAGTCTTGAAAAGTTTTTGATGCTTAATTTTAATGTTTTAGGAAGCTCTTAAAAGAATGGGTAATGTTATTCCTGAAGTTGATCCCATTGAACATATGAAAATAAAAGATGAAGATTTAAGGCGGGACATTGATTTATTAATAAAGTTGGAAGAACGCTACAAAACTCACGCTATTAGAACTCGACCTAATTTTCAACAAATCTACGACGATTTTCAATTAAAGCTTAAGTTAGAACAACAATATAAGGAAGCAAAATCTAGTTTTAGAAAGGCTAGAAGTTTATTACAGGAAGAAGAGTTAGCTTGCAGGAAGCGTGTTTTAAGACGTTTGCAATATTGTGATGAAAACGATATTGTTACCGTGAAGGTACTTTACTTTACCGTTTTTGTTTTGCTATATTTTTTACTTATTTAGTATATAAATGCAAAATTAGGTTATATTTTACGGAATAATGATGTGTATGCAGTTTTGTGAATTTGCTAGAAATTTTAGGGCCGTGTAGCGTGTGAATTAAGTTCTTCTGACGAGTTACTTTTAACTGAAATGATTTTTACTGCAGCATTTAATAATCTTTCACCAGCACATTGTGCCGCATTACTGTCCTGTTTTGTGTTTGAGGAACGATCAAGTCTTCCTGGAAAAATAAATGATGAACTCAGCGGTTACTTAAGAAATTTACAGGTGTTTTTTGATTTAAATAAAATGTTTTATAGTATATTGGAAAATAATTATAGTTGTCTTTTTAATACTATATTTAATGACTGAGATATGCTACTATATAAATATATAAGACATTTAATTTGATTTAGTGAAAGTTTCTTTTCTTTTCTTTTTTTTTGATTTTTATGAAATACAAAGTATTTTTTGTTTATGCATAATTGCGAAATATTTTTTTAGAGTCACGCAAGGAAGATAGCAAAAATAGCGATTGAAGCAAAGGTAGAAATTGATGAAGAAAGATACGTTGAGTCTTTTGGCTCTGCTATGATGGATATTGTATATAAATGGTGTTCAGGAGCTACATTCCGAGAAATTGTTGAAAGCACGGATGTTTTTGAAGGTAGAAATATAAATTTTTAATAAAAAAAGGAGCGCTACTTAAGTTAGAATTAGCGCTTTTTTTTAGAAAAAGCGCTAATATTTTATAACAATTTTTTAAATATAAATCTTATTTCTGCACATTTTTAGGTAGTATTATTCGTTGTATGCGGCGTTTAGAGCTTGTTCTTGCTGAAATGGTTAATGCTGCAAAAAGCTACGGGGACAAGGGTCTTGAAGAAAAATTTGAAACCGCTCGTTCTTTGCTCAAACGAGACATTGTTTTTTCAGCATCTCTTTATTTATAATATTCCAGTGTTTTAATTTTTTCGACTTTTAAGCTTTGAAACTAATATTTGCTTAATAAAAAGTTGTATTGTGATTAATGATCTTTGTTATTGTTGTTGTTTTCTAAATTGTTTTAAATATGAACTTTTGTTTTTTTTGGGGAATTTGTATAACAATTGCTTAATGAAAAACAGATTTATTATAAGCAAATAATTCTCAGACATGAAAATTTAACCATTTGTATGACAATTAAATAAGTGAGAAGAAATTAGTTCATTGAATTATAAGGAATATTTACGTTTTGATAACGTGATTTTGTTGTTGATTTTACAATTAAAGAAATAAATATTCTATTAATTGTTTTCTAATTACTAAATATAATTGTATAGTTATAACGGGATTATTTAATTTTATGTAAACTACTGTTTTCAAAAATTGTGTGAAAAGTAAAAGTTGCTTTAAAGCAAAAAGTCTTAAACGACAATTTTTTGTATAATGTTTAGCACGTGCCAAAAATGTTGGTTAAAATATTTCTTGACGGTGCTGCTTCTATAGCGTCAAAGGTTGCGGCATCTACTTTTGCAGTTGCTCCTTCTTTATTGAAAACTGCAACAAGCGCTTATGGTGCACGTCAGCATCTTATAGCTTCTATTTTACGAGTTGATCATGCCGGTGAGTTAGGAGCTGATCGCATTTATGCTGGTCAGTTAGCTGTTTTGCGCGGTAATCAGCGTGTTGGACCTGTTATTGAACATATGTGGGCGCAAGAGCGTGAGCATTTGGATATAATGGAGCGACTTTTAGCAAAATACAATGTTGCTCCAACTATTTTTGCACCGTTGTGCAGCGTGGCTGGATATGCTTTGGGTAAGTAAGAATTTTTTTTTAATAAAAATTTATTAGAAAATTGTACATTCAATAAATTTTTTTAATATAACCGAATTTTATTTTAATGGATGACTTCGCTCATGGTAAAATTGTAGTAGTAAAATTGTTTGTAAATATAAACTGCAAAAAATCTTTTTTTTTTTAAATAGTTGTTTTTTGCGGCGTATACGCTTAATAAAGGAATAATTTAGGAGCTGGTACGGCATTGCTTGGTGAAAAGAGTGCAATGGCGTGCACTATTGCTGTTGAAGAGCTTATAGGTAGTCATTATAATGATCAAATTAAGCTTCTTGTTGATGATGACCCCGTCGAAAATTCTGAATTGCTCAAGGTTTTAAAGTTTATTTCAAATTTGTGGTTGAACAAAGCTGTTAGTTTAAAATTAAATAATATAATATAGTAAACAATAAAAAAATTATTTTTTGAGTAGTATTTATTATGCATAAATTTCAGATTTTGTCGCGCTTGCGTGATGAAGAATTAGAACATCATGATACAGGAGTAGCTTATCAAGGCCTTGATGCTCCTTTCTATCAAGTCCTTAAAACTTTAATCCAAACGGGATGTAAAGGAGCTATTTGGGTTACAAAACAAATTTAAACATTTTTGGCTTATAAAGCTTTTGTATAAAATAAAATTTTTTTTATTTATTATGATAATTAAGTGCAAAACAATGTTTTATAACAAAAATAAAATACATATAAAGAACAAAACTATATAGTTTATTAAAACAATATAAGTCAGCAATACATTAAGAAAAAATTATATGTTTAACCTGTGAATAAGTGAATATATGTATATAAACAAATTAAAATTGTTCTCAATTATTTAAACGTTGGAATTTTATCGTCTTTGATTATTGTGAAAGAAAGAGTCATTTAACTTTTAAAATTTGTTAATAAAAATGAACAAAGAAATGTGTTAATTTTCAACACTTTACTCTCAAAAATATATATTCAAGGTTAGGTTTTAGAAATAGCTAATACTTGCAATTATAGTTTTTATAAAGTTTAAATGTATTTTTATAAGATTTTGCTTTCTTTAAATGTTTTAGAGAAATAAATATTTTACATTTTATTCTAATTTAAAAAAATTTAGGTTATGAGTTTTCTAAAGTAGAAATTGTGATTTAGTTAATAAATTTATTCTTTAGCTGAATATGAAAATAAGCACTTTTATTATTAAAAGTGCTATTTCTATTATATTATATGTTTACAACATGAACTTGCAACTTTTCCAAGTACTTTTAATAAAATAAGGTAAAACTATTTTTACTTAACTGCATTCGCATAAAACCGGTTTTTTTTTTGAAGGCAAAACTTTGTTAATATTGTTTTTTGTTTCATATTTTTCGAGGTAAAAAAATTTACAAATATTTTCTTTAAAAAACCTCTAAAGAGCGCCTCATTAACTTTACTTTGCGTTTTTGTAAATTATTATTTTTTTGCAAAATGTGTAAAAAAAAAGTGTACTTAAAGATGCCGAAACAAATTTTGGCATTTTTCCGTGTGATTTTTATTGTTTTAAAAGTTTTCAGAATTAATGCGATTTTTAGTAAAAAATTTCTTATTGCTTAATCTTTAGGCTGGAGAACAAAGGATGTATGAAGTCATTTTATGAAGATTTATGCTTTACAAGTTTGGTTTCCGGTCTTTTTTGAAGATAAAAAGCAATAAAATTTTTATTGAAATAAGATCTTAAAATTATTTGAATCAAAAAATGATGTTTTTAAAATCAATGTGGATCAAAGAGTTTTTGTTGTAAATAACTTTTGTTTTCCTCAGCTTTATTTGCATATCAAAATTTAAACAATCAAAAACTTCAATATCATTTTTATTTTAATAACAATAGTTTTTGCAATCAAAAAATTATAAAATTTACAAAAACAAGTTTTCTAATAAATTAAAGTTAATATGTTGTTAATTTACAATTTTTTTCAAAAATAATTGACTTTTTGCTTCTAATTAATATTGGAAGTTGTAATAAAGCAAAGTCGGCTATTATATTTAAATTAATTTAATCTTATGCATTGGAATGTTTATTTCTGAAATATAGGAAATAAATGTTTTATTATATAACAATTATTGCCCATATTGATTAAAACTGTCAACAATCTTAAAAAATTAAAAGTGTCTTGATAAATAAGTGCAAAAATAAACTCATTAAACAAAAAAAAAGCCGCAATAAACTACATTAATTAAGGCATACCTTAAGATTTTTTTTTGGTTTATACTCTGCGGGGGATAAAGTATAAGGTAATTTTGTGGCTGACGCGACGGGAGATAAGCAAGTGAATAACAAATGAACAAAAATTGAAATAAATAAAAAAATTTATATTGTAAATTCAATTAAAAAAAAATGTGCCGCTCGTGTCGTTTTTTTCTTGCCGAAAAAAATTGACAGACGCCATTTTAGGAAAATAGGCGCTGGTTACTAAATTAGCCTCTTGAAAATTTCTTTGAAGTCTTCTAAACTTAAGATAAAATTTAAAATTTTCTAATATTGGTTTATCTCTTATAAATTAATTTTAATTCATCTGCTAGGTTAACTGCATTTTAGATAATTATGTCATTAAATTTGTTCGATGTATGGTTTTTTTGAATTAAAGTTTACCAATCATTTATTAAACGTTCTAAAATTACAATTATTTAATAAATAGTTTTTGCAAAAAAAAATTTCAAATGTTTTTTTTCCTAAACAATATCGTTTTTGATCTTTAATTTTACTTATGCTTTAAAATAAATTTTTGAGCGCTGAAAATATTGCACATTTATTACACTTTAAAAAATTTACAATTGATTCTAAGTTTGTTATGTAAGTACACCAAATGCAATATTTAAATAAATTTTGTCAACATTAAATTTTTTTAATGTTGTGTTTATTAATTAAATCCATTAAATAACTTTTTAACTTTATGATTTTATGAAAGCAATAAGAAAGGCTTTTATGGATAAAAAAAATAACCACATAAATAAAACAATATTTCCTCTAAAATCTAAGAGTCAAAAAAGCTGAATAAAGTAAATATTTTTAAATATTAAATTTTTTTTTTTTGAAAAATTATTACTGCAATAACAAAAAATTAATAAAAAAAAGTTAAAAAAATGCAGTTTTCATTAAAAAATGTATGAAAAGTAATTTTACGCTAAATTGTAAAGAATTTATTTTCTCATTGTCTAATGATTTTATTTTAGGTAAGTGATTAATGTGCAAAAAAAAATTATGTCGAAAAAAAAGCATAACAATATTTAAAAAAATATATATTAAGGCATTCGTTGTAAGACAACATTAATTTATTATTAGTCTCACAGTTTAGCACAAATTTTAGGATAAGAAAAAAATATTTAAAAGATATGATAAGTGATTAAATAAGTTTTTTGTTACTTTTGCCTTATATTGTATTGCTTCAATAATTTTATACTTTAAGCGACATGAATGAAGTAAAATTAAGATCATTTAATGTTCGTAGTAGTATAATAATGACTGTCTTTTTAAAATTATGGATTAATTCGCTAAAAATTCAAAGTTAACTCATCTCTCTTATATTTTAAATTTGCTTAATATTACTCCCAATAAGTTATTAAGCATCATCAATTTCAAAGAGCAAAACACTTCAAAAAACATAGGATAATGTTAGTACTAAAACTTACGCTAATTGTTAATGATTTCTCAAGACTTACAAATACTATGAAATTACATTTATTTTTTGTTTTAATTAATAACTAAAAAAAAATTAGCTCTACAGAATAGTTATGGTAGTTTAGTGACAAAACAAAAAAAACAAAAGTATTTACTTGTTTAAATATTTAATACAGCTTAAATAAAATTTAAGTTATAAATGTCACGGTATTTCTCGGTTACTAGAAGGAATTTTTTATTATTTATTATAATAAATTGAAAAAATGCATACTAAATTATATATTATTAATGCAACTATTGCTAACCTTTCACTTTTTGACAACTATACATTTGTTTAAATTTATTAGGAGAGTTTCTTTTGAATTATTTAATTTAAAAAAAGTAATAGAGAGAATACATATTAAGAAAGCTTTAATTTTTATTTCACTGTAATTTCCCCTTTTTATTAATACAAATCCAATAAAAATTATTCATTTTTTAAACTTAAAATTACACAAAAAAAGTATTTAAAATGCATTTTCTTTGTTTAACAACAATTTTTCGCTAAATTCACAAAAGATTACTTTTAACCATAATAATTGTTTTTAAAAATGAAAAGTTATTTGGAAATTTACCAAAACCTTTTAAAATTCAACAAAGTGGTTTTTTAAACAAATAATTTTTGATTGTTATATTATTTTATACATAATTAAATTGGTTTTATTGAACAAAAAATTGTAAATTAAAAGATGTTAAGACTTCGGCTACGGTAAATAAATTTTACAGTTAAAATAAAAAAATTGTATGACCTAATTAAATAGTTTTTCATTTATTTTTCCTTTAAAATTTTGATATTTTCGAAAATGTTTTTGTTTTCATGTTTTATGAAAAAAAATTAATTTAAGTGAAAAAATGATTTGCAATTATTTTTGTGTTTAAAATGCGTTTTATACACACTTTTCCATAAACTTTTTGCATTGTTAAAAGTCTCAATTTAATACTTCAACATGTTATTATGAAACATGCGGCAAACATTTTTATTGCGTTTATTTTGTTGTCTTGCATTTCTAATGTAGATTTTTTCAAGTTATTGTATTTTTAGTTTTTTGTAAAGTACCGTTACCTTCTCTGTTATTTTTTTTCTAAAATTTTTTAGAGACTATATTTGACTTTATTTTATTCATTTACTTTTATTTTTTATAAGAATTTTATTGTAGTTTCTCTTATAGACGCATAATTTTATGTAATTTTACTGCCTTTTTACTGTCTAATTTTTTACAGTTATGTATTTTTGCTATTTCTAATAAATACAACTTTACTTCTCTTATTTTGTTTCGTTTTTTAGGATTTCATTTGCAAAGTCTTTTTATTTTCTTAGGTTGGAAAAAGATTAATTGGACAAAAAACATTTTTTGCGTTAAGGTATTACATTTTTCTTAATGACTTTGGCATGACATTCTAATTTTCTTACTTTGGCAAATGATATTATTAAAATTATGGAAAAGTATCAAACAGCATTAAAACGAATTAATCATTTGAGCATAAAATAATATTATAAAATAAAAATTAATTTTTTTTTTAATTGCTTTACCCTAAAACTTTTAGGTAATTTTGGAGATTTAAGAATAAACGGGTTTTATATAAAATTATTAATTTAAAAAGTAAAATCAAAAAAAAGTAAGAATTAAAAATTGTAATTAATTTTATTTTCATTTAAATTAAAAAGTGCTTTAGAAGATAATGTCTTAAAAGATTATGTTGCTACTTTAAGTTCACTAATGATTTGTTAATTTAAAATCTAAGGTCATATATTTGTGGGATACATTGATTATATTGATTTGGGAATTACACAAAGTTGTGTCTATAAATCTGTTTTTGTACCCTTCATAAATCCATTATACAACTTAGTATATCAAATATTTTCTATTATACAGAGATCTTACGATAGAAAAGTTTTTCATTCCTTTCAAACATGATTCTAATTTACTTTGCCAGTTTTATATTTTAAGATAAACAAATTGTTGGCTAAAAGACATAAAATTTACTTGTATTTTTTCATTATAATTTAATTTTTTAAATAGGTTTTTTGTGGCTAATTTGTTTATTGAAATTCAAGTGTTTCAAACAAAAGAAATGCGTCAAAAACCAATTAAAATTAACTTTTTCAAAAGTTCTAAATAACAAAACAATAAATTTAAAAGAGTTTTTTTGTTTGCAATATCCAGAAAAAGCAATGAGCAGTTAAAAAAAGTTTAAACAATTTAAAAAAAAGATAAAAATATTAATCAAATAAGTTCGGAGAAATGTATTATATGAAAAATGCACTTATATTATGTACTCTTTTAACAGTAGATATATACTTTTGAAAAAAAACCTTTTATAGTAGTTTCTTTATCAGTCGTTTTGAATTACTAAAAAAATTTAAATAAACAGGAAGAATACAGTTATAGAAATAAAACACTGGGCTAAACTTAAACATGATATATATAATTTAAAAATATGTAATTTAAATTATACTAAAATTAATTTACTAAACTTTAAGTTTAAAAAATAAAAGATGTGTTTATAAATTGTTTTTTCTAAAATATAAATATTGTTTTTAATTTTCATAACTGATTGGATAGAACAAAGAAAATTTTTACCGGATGCACCTACAACTTTTTTTATCTTTGCTGTCACAAAAAAAACTTATTAACAGATCCGCCTTCTTCAAACGTGCGATCTTTTTCAAACAGTATTTAAAATGAAAATACAAAGAGACTTAAAAAATGCAAATAAAGTCCCGCCCCCACTATTCTCCCAGTTTTGTCTAGTTATTCTATTGAAAAATGAGAAAAACAACAAAAATTAAAAAAATTTTATAAGCGTTGAGATAATGAAAATAAAAAGAATATAAAGAAAATTTGAAAGAATAAATATTTTGGCTAGAATGTCACGTTATTGGATGAATTTTTGATAAAGTACTAAACATTTTCTGCTTAGGTAATAGATACATTCTTTGCCTTTTTAGGGTGGAACACTTTTAAACACAAATATTGAGAAGAGAATGTACATTAAACATACAGAAAATTTGAAGACTAAAAAAAATTTGTTTTTACAAGCTTTTTTGTTTTCACGGTTGGTGGCTGTAATAGAGCTTTTTACCAATTTATCGTAATTTTTTTATAAATTTAAATTCAAAAAACAATTTTAATATTTACTATCAATGTATTTTATTTATAAAATACAATTAATTTATTAATAAACTATTTAATTTCTTAATTTTTTGAGTTTATTAAAAAACATCTATTTTATAATAATTTAAATTTTAGTTGCACTTTAAAATGCCACGTCCAGGGAAGAATTCATACGATGAGCAGGTAATATTGGTTCTTTAAAATTTATTGTTTATAAAATATTTGTTGTTTAAAATTTGTTTTAAATAAAACAACAAATTTTAGAAACCACCATTCTCTTATATTTGGTTAACTTACATGGCAATTCAAAATTCTGAAGAAAAAATGCTACCGTTAACTGAAATTTATCGTTTTATAATGGATCGTTTCCCTTTCTACCGTAATAATACACAACGTTGGCAAAATTCTTTACGTCATAATTTATCGTTTAATGACTGTTTTATTAAAATTCCTAGACGATCAGATCATCCAGGAAAAGGTTCATGTTGGGCTATTCATCCTCAAGCAATGCACATGTTTGAAAATGGAAGTTGTTTACGACGCCAAAAGCGATTTAAGGTTTAAATTTTTTTTAATTACTCTTATAAAAACACATGTATTATATAAATTTATTGTTTAGGTAGAAGGTTATAGTTTGGGAAAGTCTCATTTGTCCGGCTTCAACTCCATAAAGCAAAACTTTTTTTGCAGCAATAATGACTCTAGTCTATCTATGCATTCTTATCGTTATAATCCTTTACGGGCGCATAAAATAAATGGAGTTGAAAATAGCTCGATGCTTAATAATTTTCTATCTTTAAATCCATTAATTCCATTATTAATGCGAAAAACACTTCAATGTGATAACAATAATAATAAAAATAATGAGCATCTTCCTTCAAATCAATTCCAAAAAACTTTATCAAATCCTGCTTGCATGGAATATGCGGCCTTAAAACAACATTGCGTTGCAAAAGCTTTAGTAAATACAATAACACGACATCAACAACATATAATCAGTAATAAAAGTTGTATGAGTCCAACTATGACTGAACATCAAGCTCTTCAACAACAACTCCAAAAAACATTAATGCAATCAGCAAATGCAAAAGATAATAACACAAACTCTCCGTCAAACATAAATTTTTCAAATTTTTTACCATGGAATAATTATTCTTTTGCCTTATCTAGTCATAAAATGCATCATAATAAAATAACAACTTCATTAAATTCCCCTGTTAAAGATGAAAGCACGGCTACAAATGAATTTGTTTCCAACACTGATGTTTTTTCTAACGATAAAAAATTTGTTGATACTAGTGGAAACGATTTTCCTTGCACTAATAGTAATATGAATAAAACTTCTAATGGCGAAGAATTTAGTAGTGAAAGTCTTTCAGAAAAGGCAAATGATAGTGATCATGGCAAAAATTTACCTCCAATACTGCTTCATCTTTTTCAACAACGACTTAGAGCAGTATTTCCTAATGAATGTCCTAGTCTTTCGTTTGCTACATCAAATTCTGCGGGATTTTCAATTTCAGAATTACTTGGCCCCGTAAAGTCAGAGTAAAAAGTCTTATATTTTTGAATATTTTTAAAACCGTAGACACTAATAAAGCGCTTAGGCATTTAAGGAACTTGCACGTTACACTATTTATTAGTTTCAATTGAATATTTTTCTCAGGTATTGATGTTCAAGTTTCTTAGTATGCAAACATTTAGTTTTTTTCTCAAAAAATGTTAATTCAATTGTATATTTTTTAATCCAATGAAAGATAATATAACAAGCTGTAGTCACTTTAAATTAATCTTAATGGTTTTCCTTACTTTTTTGAACTTGATTTTGCAAAGCTTTCAATTTTAAAAGACTTACCATAAATGCTTTTCTATAAATTGATAAATTATTTCTACAAATTTTATTTTATCTT